>BGPR01000113.1:0-23503 GCA_013235015.1 Araneus ventricosus
AGCTGGAAACCTCAAAACAATTTTCTAGGCTATAATATAAATCAGAAAATATATTGTCTGCCACAAGAGTTCCTCCTAAACGGTGAGCAGGAGCGACATGAAATTTGCATATGGCATTTTGCAGTTCATTTCTAGGTCATCTGTGCTACTTGCAACTTTCAAATTAAGTTTAAGATACTTAATTAAATAACAAATATTAAGTATAACTTCGGAAATTTTGTATCAGCTTTATTTTCAGAACAAGTTCCTCTATAATTTTAATAAACTTTTCAAAATTTATTCTAAAAAAATTTGAAACAATGCTTTCTGTTGTTGTAATTAAATTCAAACTCAGTGCTTTATAAAATCCTTCATGAAAGCGTTGTTTCTTCTGTTAAAGTTATGATAAAAATATTGCTTTCTTTAGACATTAATAGAAAAGCAGAATTTTTACTTTTGCTCATATTTCGTAGCATGCACACCTTTTACATGCAGGTAGAGATCCAGTGACGTTAGTTTCATTATTATGAGATGTTTCGTTTAATTTTCACAAATTTAAAAATCATCCTAATGAGTTTTTAACGTCATTCAAAGTAAATGAGTCTGTTTAATACCGAATAGAGATTACCTAAGTAGGAAAAGAAGGAACACCTTGCGGTGTTTCTCCGGTCATGCACACAAATACAAAAAAGAAAATAATTGTCATTGCAATAAAAACCATGTAATGATGGAAATTTTGTTGTCGCCGTAGGAGCTTAATGTAATGAGGGAGGGAAAAGTGGAATCCTAAGCGTTGCTACACTCGGGTCAGGTTGTTCAAAGAACGAAGACAAAGAAAAGTGAGTGGATTAAATGCTAACCAAGGGGTCAGACGGTACGGAAGAGGGCGAATGAAAATCAAAGAAAGTCGCTGCAGCGAAACACTGTATTAATTTTAAACAGTTGTATCCTGAGTAATGCCGAGTATATCAGCTAGTCATAATATAAAATCCAAAGCGAATCTAAAAACAAAGAAAAACTTAATTTAAAAAAGAACCATAACTGTTAAATCGAACCAAACCGTAAATAAATAAGTTCAGCGTCTTATTAGGGGACTCTTCAACACAGCGTAGACATAACTAAATCATATAATTATGCATATCATATAATTACATATAATTGTGGGTCCGATTTCTTACTCGTAAATTCTTTATACACAGACAATAAAAATAGTCGATAAAAGTAAAATTTTCAGTCCTTATTGTTAGTTATCTGATATTGGTCTCATTATTGGTTATTATGACGCTGAAACTTTGCAACTGGAAGTATATGTCTAGGTGCAACATTTAAGGAAATAAATGCTTGTTCAACTTTTATGGGACATCCTGTATAAATGTCAAATACAACTCACTGACTGTCTTATCAGGAAGATCTGAATCATGATACCCAAGAAATTGTAATTTGGCAGTTGTTTATTCAGAAATGATTTTTGGAAATGTATTCTCTAATAGTGAAAATCACTCCCGAAAAGTTACATATTCAAATAATTAAGCTTCATTTTATAACCATGAAAAATATTGTTAATTTTCCAGACGGAACTCTATTTTATTATTGACCGAGGGCAGCGAAATCTACGTTTTGACTGAACCGTTCAGCATTTTGTCCGTCTTTAAATTCGCTTGTGACCAAACGCATTTTCTTCGAATTTGGCAGAAATGTTCCTTGAAGCAGCAAAAAACTACAAAATGTTTATGTAAGGATTTTTATTTTTCGAATTTGTTTCAAAATGGTGGCCGTTTAACTAATTTTAACGTTTTGGCAAGTCAATAGTGAGTTTGGCACCATTAAAACGTTTGCATTATTTTAAAAAGGAGAGACATATAATTGTAATTTTGTAAATACTAATAAAAGCAGACATTTAATTGTAATTTTGTAAGTACTGATAAAAGCAGATATTTCATTGTAATTTTATTAATAAGATAAAGCAGATTCAATTGTAATTTCTGATAAAGCTGATATTTATTTGTCATTTTGTTAATACTAATGAAAGCAAAGATTTATGTAAATAATTATCATTCAAAAAAGAGAGATACAATCTTAGTTTTATTTTGAGAGTTGTTTTACCTGTTTAATTTTATTTATCCGTGAAAGTTTTTTAAGCGATTAAGCTTATGACTTACTGTGTATCTGCAACACAATTTTGAAGTAAAAGTAATAAAAAAATCAATAATCTGCAGTAATTGAATTTTGAAGACATTGAAATGTTATTTTAAAAGTATGCTCTTAAATTTGATTTCTATATTTCTTAATTCTATATGTTTTCATTTTTTAAACTAAAATAAAAATAATAATTTTCTGTCTTGGGAAAAAAAAGGAGTCGAAAACTGTTGTATGTAAAAGTCCAATGTCTTGAGCTTCTGTGATGGTTTGTTAAATAGTATGACACAGTTTTATATAGAACAAGAACTAAATAACACTTGAACTTATTTAATTTATGTACAAGCTGTCATAATCGTCTTCTTTCAAAGCAACGTATATGAATTTATTATAATTTTAAACTACCGTTTTATATGGCGCTCAACAAACATGATAGTATTTCATGTTTGCAGCTTAGAAAGTAATTTATTGTTTAGAATTAATTTGTAATTTTCATCAATCATTAAAATATCATGCTGCTGGTATATTAATGAATGCACAACTTATATTTTATTGTTTAATTTATGTGTTTGTGTTTTATAATTCGGCGTTTTTATTTATCATTTCGTGTTGTATTCAAACTGATCTCCAAGACTTCGGCGATATTTTTAGTGTATGAGAAAAGCATTTTTAACTCATTATGAATGATTAATGAAAGTAATCTGACTCTACATCTTTGTTGTATAATCAAATAATCTGAAAAAGTTCAAGAATAGGTCTGATTTCGTAGATAATTTTCAGTTTAAAAGTACGTCGTGGAAAAAGTTGTTTGGAACATTTTTCCTTTCATACATGAATTCATTCCCCAAGAAATTTTTAAAAACAATAAAATGGTAAGATAAAACTGTTCACAACAAATTAGTAACTCAACAGGGAAAAGAAGAAAACTTTTGCTATACTATGCTTGTTTTCTTTTATAAAAAAATGAAAAAGAGCATACATTATAATGTTGGTTGGAATATTAAATATCGTATATTTTTCATTTGTACATAATAATATTTCAGTGTTTAGCATTAATGAACATTTTTTAGAGCTTTATACGCCATTAATGTTATTAGAAAAAATAGTAATTAATTTTTAGTAATAACTAAAGCAATTTTGATGAGAAAAGCTTATTTGCATTTTCTGTTATTCAAGGATTCTTAGGTTATTGCGATAAACAAACTAGTTCTTCGACAGGGAAAAGAAGAAAACTTTTGCTATACTATCAAGTACAAGAGAAATAATTTAACAAAAGATATCAAAAATTAAAAGTTAAAAATAAACTATTGCGTTGGCGCGCAAAAGGTGTATTGTTATCGCTATTGTTTACTTCTTCTGTATTTTCTTTTTTTGTATTCAAAATTGCTATATCATGCTTGTTTTCTTTTATGAAAAAAATGAAAACAAGCATAGATATAATGTTGGTTTGAAAATTTAATATCGCATATTTTTCTTTTGCACTTCATAATATTTCAGTGTTTAGCATTAAATGTACATTTTTTAGAGCTTTATACGTCATTAATGTTATTAGAAAAAAATAGTAATTAATCTTTAGTAATAACTAAAGCAATTTTAATGAGAAAAACTTATTTGCATTTATTTTTATTCAATGGATTCTCAGGTTATTATGATAAAACTTAAGTTATGACTGAATGTGTAGCTAATTCAAACATTTTAATTACGATTAATCCATATATAATTGATTGATTAAATATACTAATTGTAAAGTTACATAGTGTAGCAATTATAAAATGTAATTACTCTTAATAAAAATGTAGTTATCGTTAAAAGCAAGCAAAATTATATTTTTCTAAAAGTACATGCGTGTGTTACTTTGAGAGGGCCCCAAGAAATTCAGCGCCTGGGGCCCCAACAAGCTTAATCTGCCCCTGGCCATAAGATTGCGTGCACCCGCCCCTTTTTTGTAAAATACGTGAAATATGAAAATAAAATTATTATACCATTATTAAGTTAAAAGTCTTTAGGGATTTTTCTAATCTGAAAATAAATAAAAAGTGATTGTGGGTATGTTCCACATCTCCTCCTAAACCACCGCACCGATTTTAATTAAACTATGCAAAATTATTATTTACGGCAACGGGGAAAATACCTGTGAATTTTTCTAAGTGCCAAAGTTAATTAAACAGTCGGTTAATTGGAAATTATTCGGAACCGTTTATTTACAGTAACTTCACAAAAAATTTGTCCCACAAAAAAAAAAAAAAATTACACCGTCATCACCTTCAAAATTTTACCTTTCAATAATATCAATTTTTTATCTAATTTTTCCTTTATTAATTTTGAAATAAAATATATTTATGGATACTTCGTTTCTAGGCAACGGTCAGACTTGGAACTAAATTACCTTTATTTCTGTTTATTTTTGTAAATTTATACTTATAAAAGAAAGTATTTTTGTGCGTATATGTGCGTGCGATGTCCAGAAGAATATATTGCAATTATAGCCATGAAATTTGGCACACAGGTAGTCGTAATGGTGACTCAATGCATCTCGAAGTCCGAATTTTAAAATTAAATCTAGAAAATTATTTCATTTATTTGTGTTATTTTGGGTAGTTTTCTGTGCTAATTTCTCAATAGCATCGTTTTTGATAATCGTAAGAAGAAAATAGATACACCATCGAAAAGAACAAACAATTTTCTTTCTAATAGGATTTGTTTCAAACGTCTAACATAATGTCATGAATTTTGAGAAATTTTTAAAAAATAGTCAGTTTTCGCGAAAAGTTTTAAGAATTTATACTCAAACTACTCCATCCAAAGTTCTAATTTCGTTATCATTTTGAAATTTTTTGAGGTAATAAACGGAACATTCTTTCCTGGTTTCAAACAAGAACGGTTAAAATACCTTTGTTCGTTCATCTGAAATTAATTTTTAATGAGGTCAGAGCTTTTTTTTTTGAATGAAGAACCATTCAAAAACGACAAGTTTCTCCCTGGATATGTCTGCGCCATCTTTCGGGGGAAAAAAATTATAGTGAGAGCAGAAAATGATTAATGGCGCCAGCCTTGATTTATTTCCTGCTTATATTTTAGTATGTTTCGCTAGAAATAATATGAAATAATTTCGTTGGATGCAATGGCTTAGTCGTAAATTAAGCAGCGGCGGAACGTTCTTACCTGGGTGATATTGTCGGGTGGGGGATATACATTATATGATCAAAAGTATCCGGGCACTTTCGTATTTTCTTAGAATTTCTCTGGAAAAGCTAGACCAACTACCTTTGAACTTCGACCATGTAAAGGATAAACTCCAACACACATTTTACAATGAAGATTCGGCCACGAAGCATTTAGGGGGGCGACCAGAAATTGATGATTTAGAAGAAAAACTGTGCTCAACCCGTTCCACAGAAAAGTGATGATGATTTAAAAATTTAATCAACAGTTTTGCTTAATATGCACATTGCTTACATGTATTTTCATAAAAATAGAAAGAATAACCTGGAAGATATAAAGATTTTCTTAAAAAATGCCAAATTTTCCCGCATGTTTTTTGCTTATAACATGCAGACTTTTCCACCAAATTATACGCAACTTACTGAAACATTGACAATACGTTAGAAAAGCATTGTGTAAAAATTTGGAATAAATACTTTGAATATTACAGGAAGTATGAGTATTTGTAGTAAACAATTTTTTACTGCGCATGAGCGAAACATAATGTAATTTTTCTTCCACAAGGTCAAAGCCAGATATATAGGGCAACGCATATAAAAATTCCATTTGAATAACAAATAAGATTTAGAAAGATAACGGCATTGCAGTTAGCAGAATTTTATCTTCTCTCTAAGAGAAACAAAATGATGAGGGCTTTTCCACAAATTGATATTTTTTAAACTTAAATTTCCAAATAATTTTATAGAATTTAATAAAGATTCAATATGCTGAATATCCACACATACCTATAAATAAAATTTATAATTTGAAATGCAGTTCGATGATTTATATCCGAAGATTCAAGTTTAAAATATATAAATTTGTGGAGGGAAGAAGAAATTCTGCAAAATGCAATGCCTATATCTTTCTAAATATTAATGGTATTCAACTGAAATTTTTACATAAGTTACCCCATATACATGGCTTTGACTTTGTGGAAGAAAAACTACGCCATGTCTCGAGTATGCGAAGTAAAATATTATTTACAACAAATACTCATATTTCCTCCAATATTCAAAATATTTATTCCAAATTTTGCATGTGCAAAAGATGCATGTGAAATCAGTCTTTGTATTATTAAATATAATAGTTACCGAGGCATTTCTATGATTTTATATGTGTTAACTAAAGATTTATTTCATTATTTAGAATACTAAAAAAAGTAATGTATATAATTTTTACATTATAATTCGTATGTCTGTGGCATTTTTTCTATTTATAAAATTATAAAACTACACATTTCATAATTTCTTTCCAAGCACGATATAAGTGGAATGCATTTTTTATTTATATAATTCTAATGTATGAAAACCTACATACAAACAATTTTTGGAATTTCTAGTTTTAGAACTGCTTAAAGGATTAAAGTTAGAATGCAAAAAAAAATCTGAGAAAGTTGAGCAAAATTTCTATAAAAAGTTTCGAATTAGTTTTATAAAATTTGTTTAACCATTTTTTGTGAAATATTTTTATGATACATTTCAGATTAAAGAGATGCCAGTATATAATATTTGTGATGTATAAATCATATCAATTGAAATTTTTTTATATATAATTTTTAAGTTTATTTTCACTTTTAATGTTAACTCTGAGGCATAAAGTTTCCAAAACACACAATCATCGCATTTCAATAGAAAAATAGGGGAGGGGACGCAGCTTTCGTAATTGCCCTGGGCGCCATTTTATGTATGTACGCCACTGTCAAAATCCTGAAATGATGCCTGAAGGTCGCATACACCTGCTATATAAGAATATAAGTTATTCGCACAAGAGAAAGTATATTGGGGCAGGGTCTCCTAGAGAGAAAAACCAGCTCTCGCGGAGGCCCCGATTGAGGTCATTTTTGTCCGAAAGATAACATTTTCCCTTTTTGTCATGTTGTGTGATATCACAATTTCGGAAATTGCGAAAAATCAAAATGCGTCCGTTTAAGCGTTTTGTTCTTAGTATTAATTTGCACGCGATGTCTTTTTGTACTAAATCGATAACGCTCTATTTATTTTATAGCTGTGTAAATGACATTTCTCTCCATCGTGTATAGTTATCGAGACAGAAAAGCTAACTCCGGAGTGTTTCGTCAGGTGGCGCTGTAAGTAGTCTTATCGCGTAGTCGTTTTCCTATACCTACACTACTTTCATGACAATAACTGCCGTCGTTCTGAAGTTAAGGATGTAAGGGATTTAAGTGGGCAACTTGTGTATAGATTATATTACTATCATCCACGGACTTTGTCATCTCATTCAAAAAATTTAGTCATCAAGTTTGTCAAATGACAGGTGTAACCTTTTTATTCCAAAAAAGACAAAATAAATGCGAAACAAATTAAATTTATAATTTTTACAAACTTTATCAAGAAATCATAAGTCGATATTATATAAGAACAGTCGCATAATAAACACAAACAACATTTTTCAATTTTAATGAGCATATAAAGGTTCTTTTAAATAAACTTAATGAGAAAATTTTTATTTGCATATATAACCAAACTATTGTTTTTTATTTGTATAAATACGGAAATGATAAATTACATTTCTCAGAAAATTCTTTACTACATATAATCACAAGAATGATTGTTTCCATTACTCTTCGTTCGATAAGGTTAATTTCAACTACCTTTGAGACAAAATTTTTGTCTATTGTCACAGAATACGAATTTCCATTTGTATGAGTTTGATGATGATAATTTAAAGTTTTTTACAAGCAAATTCTTCACTTCAAACAAAAGAAGAAAAGTTCTCTTCTCCAGTATGTGTTCGATAATGTTTATCTAACCCACCTTTCTGGGTAAATTCTTTGCCACACTTGTCACACGAATAAGGTTTCTCATTTGTATGAACTCTATAATGAGTATCTAAATTACCTTTCTGGGAGAATGCTTTGCCGCATATGTCACACGAATACGGTTTCTCCTTTGAATGTGTTCGATAATGATTTTTTATATTTGATTTATGAGTAAATGCTTTTTTGCAAATATCACATGAATACGGTTTTTCATTTGAATGAATTTGATAATGACTACTTAAAGCACATTTATGAGTAAATCTTTTATAGCATATATTACACGAAAACGGCTTTTCATTAGTATGTATTCGATAATGATATTTTAAAGTAGATTTACGAGAAAATTCTTTATTGCATACATCACAAGAATAGGACTTATTACCTGCATGTGTTCGATAATGCGTATCTAACCCACCTTCCTGAGAAAATTCTTTACTGCATACGTCACACGAATAGGGTTTCTCATTTGTATGAATTCTATAATGGGTATCTAAATTACATTTCTGGGAGAATGCTTTGCCACATATGTCACACGAATAGGGCTTTTCACTTGTATGAATTCTATAATGAATATTTAAATTAGTTTTCTGAGAAAATTCTTTGCCACATTTATCACACGAATACGGTTTCTCATTTTTATGAATTCTATAATGTATATTTAAATAACCTTTCTGAGAAAATCCTTTGCCACATATGTCACACGAATATGGTTTTTCATTTGTATGAATTCTATAATGTGTATCTAAACTACCTTTGAGGGAAAATTCTTTGCCGCATATGTCACACAAATACGGTTTCTCATTTGTATGAATTCTATAATGTAAATTTAAACTACCTTTATGAGAAAACTCTTTGCCGCAAACATCACAAGAATAGAGTTTTTCATTGGTAAGAGTTCGATGATGCAGATTTACATTACTTTTATCAAAAAATTGTTTACTGCACGTATTACAAGAATAAGATTCTCCATTCGTATTTGAACGAAAATGTCGATTTAACTCGGGAAATTCCGTACCACAGCTACCACACTTGAAATGCTTATTATCCTTGGGAGTTGCACTTTTGACGTTTGCATCTGTATCATTTGATTTCTTAGACATATCATTAACCAAATGCCTTTCATTTGTCTCGGCATTAATCTCCATTTTGTATATTTTATACCGATTTTTTTCCAACTCGAAAATGAGCTGAAGGCGAGTCCAAGATACCTGTCCACTAAGAACTACAAGGAATCAGCTTAATATCTTTATCTGAAGAAATTCCGTTCATTCTATAGCATCCAATCACTTTCGCAAGGAATCTGTTAAAAAAATGCCACATAAATAAATTTCAGTTATTAAAATTGTATTTATAAATAAAATAAATGGTCGTTTTGTATTTATGTTAAAGATTATTAGTTTTAAAAAAATCAAGGCTTTCTCCTTTTCCTTTTTTTATAAATAAACATTTAAACAAAATCTTCGGAATAACTAATTCTAAGAAAACAATTTTTAATCCAAAATCCAAATTTATAAATTGGTATTTTTCCGTTATTCCATTTTGATATTACCATTCATCTCCAAGAATTTATCGCAATGATGTAGCGAACTATCGCTAAAATCTGGCGGCTTATCTCTAGATTTGGCGTTTTTCGTATGTGGTACATTTAACGAAAAAGTACCAATAAAATTATAAATTCAATGAATGATAGAAGCATAAATTACCTGCTACATTTTACTCTAATTTCCGCAATTGTTAAAATAATATTTTTAATCGTAGGCAGAATAAAGCAAATAAATATTTTTATTGGTTACTTTGAACGAAGTCCCATTGCAAGAATAAAACATATGCAATAATGATATTATATATAAAGATTAACCTGGAGTTTATGGCGTGGTCTTATTTTTCCACAATTTTTCTTGGCACAATTTCATTTGGCGTCGCCAAATAGTGTTTTGGAAGCGCAGCGAGCTTTTTTATTGGTTTCTTGCGCATGCGATGCCTGCGGCATCTGAAGTGGGTACCGAAAAATGTTTTTTAAATTAAAAAAACATGAGCGGATTCGCTTTCAGCAAAGCGGGAACCTAGTAGTTTCGCTTGCCCATTAAATGTTAGAAATCTACGTTTTTTTTTTTAAATTGTGAAATAAGATCTCACCTCAAAGCGTTTAGTCGTCAAAACGTGAACATGAGCGAAGAGCATGGCAGTCTAAACAAACCAGTTCGGAAATTATCAGAACTGTCAAAATTCAAACAGAAGAATTGAAACAGAGGTATTATTAAAATTCGATTAAATCGACTCATTAAATAGAAAAGAGCAAGTTTAGTTTAGTTTTATTAACGTCCCGTTTTGAAGCAACACGAGGGCGATTTTGGGACGATCCTCTTAATTTTGAATGTCGGTCAGATGACAAGCACACCTGAGCCGGCACCCCCTCTCCAAACATCTGCACCACAACAACGGGAGGGCGATGAGCAACCTACGTATGATTTGATGTGCAACAGGCCCAATACACGAGAGATCTTCAGTGGAATCAGGTTTTGAACCTGGAACCCTCCGGCCTTGAAGCCGCGACCTTACCACAAGGCCACCGCGGCCTCCGAAGAGAGCAAAGAGGATACCAATTAAAACAAGGCACAAGAAAACCGGCGATGCGCATGACTCCGATAAAAAGATTAATGCGCACGCATGACACAGACAGAAAGACCAACACGCACCCAAAACAAATGTTCTCTCACTGCCAAGAACTTTCTCTCTATATATATACATATATTCTCAATCAACCAGAATGGCAAAGTATATTTTTTTAAAAAAGGTATTTGTTAAAAATGACGTTTTTGCATGCCTTCTTAGAGCAGTCAAGGAAATTAAGAAGACAGTTATTATGATGATTGATGACGTTTTTCATATGTTCTCTTCCTACGTAATTGGCAGGTTCCATACATGCGGAAGAAACATTACTTGCTAATAGATTTTGTTACATTTTTATTTAATTTCACATAAATTATAATGTTTTACATGCTATAATATTTGTGCATTGTGAATATCATTATATCTTCGAATAGTTCTCAAACATATTTCGTCTTAACATTAGAGGACACCGATTCATTATCAATAAAAAGCCAATACAGTATACTCTCTATTATCCATGCACGGATTATCCGGTTTGCGGGTTACCCGTGCTCATTCCGGACTCACAAAAAAATTTAAGGAGAAACATTTTCCCGCTTATCATGCATGTAAAATCGATGTTGATGTTCGATCGAGAGATTCATTCCGTGAAACTAGTGAGCCGTGACAGTGGAGGCTAAAGAATAGATTTTTTTTTCTTCCTCCATGGTTCAACCCCTAATTTTCTGATAAATGAATCATCCACTTCCTACTAGCTCATTGTCGTACGAACACGCTTCTGCCTGACACGTCATTCTTTAACTTCTTCGTCCTCTTTCACTTTCGCACGTGTTCCTTTAGTTTTTGTGTCTTGTTTATCGCCAGTTAGTAGCGCGAAATTTTTTACTGGTAAAAATGAGTAGTGTGGTTAAACAAAAATTAGAAATCCTTCAAAAACTTGATAATGGAGAATCAGCTAATCCTGATGCACAGGGTTGCGGTGATTTAAATCAGTTGATTAAAATCACTGATTTAAATCAACTGATTTTTTTAAAAAAAATCACTGATTTAAATCACTTTATTTTAAAAATCAAGTTAATCTGCTTTAATGAAATAAAATTGTTCATGTATCTTTAAATAGTGATTTTAAAGTATTTTTAAATGTATATTTAACGAAAGAATAAACATAAAGAAATATTTTATTGAATTGATGTAACTAGAGTACTTTCCATATCTTTATTTTTGAGAACACAAGCAAATTAGATTTTAACCCTTTGCGGTGCAAGGCAATAATTTTTTGGAAATATGATGAGAAAACATCATGAATGGGTTTAATTTATTGTCTAGACATAGAATCTACAAAAAAAGTTTTTTAAAAAACTTACTTCATTCTGAGGGAGGGTCGTCCCCCTTTCGGGTCACCCCCCCTTAGATACAGCCACCTTGATACACTCAAAAATTATTGTTGAATCTTACAGAAAATTATAAATTAAAACTTCAAGAATATTGGAGCAAAATTCTCGAGTAACATTGCTAAAATTGTTAAACGTCCAGAACTGAAAAATTTCTTATCTCCGAGTCAAGGAATTTTCCCAAACTTTATCTCTAATAATTCATATTCTACAACAAAATTTCAAAAGACTGCTATATACATTCTAAAAGGAGTACTATTAGACCAATCCTAAACCTGTTATTTTCAAATATAGTTGAATTTAACGGTTGAGAAGCAAGTAAAATTAGGTGTGCCATTAACTGGCACACTTCGCCGCAAAGGGTTAAAAAAATCTCTAATGAGCAACACAATAAGATGCAAAGTATGAGATGCTCCTTTTTTTATAAAATAAAATAAATATTATGAAAGGATCATGTTTACAAAGAAAGAACATAGTAAAATGCAGTGAGTTTCCTTTTAATACTGGAGAAAACTAAATAGTGTTGGGGACAACAAAGTTTTTATATTGCAATAATGTTCAAATGTAAGATAATTAAGTAATGCATATAAATGTTCCAAAAGAAATACAAACATCTACATAGTGCAATTTAAACTATGATCTATACTTCTAAAAGGCAATGTTTGTGAGCGTGTGCGCAATGTCCAGACGAATCTATCGCACTTACAGTCGTGAAATTTGGCGCACAGGTAGTCCTGATGGTGACTCAATGCACCTCAAAGCATGAATTTAAAAATTTTATCTAGAAATTTTTTTTATTTAATGTTTTGGGTGAAACAGATTAGGATTAGAGAAAGCTTCAAAACTTGTGTTTGTAAGGAACAAATGAACAGCCGAATGTAAAATTCTCCAGTATTCTAACATACAATAATATATCTATAATCAAGAAATGACAATTTTTATTATATTGTTAATTTTTTCCTTAATAAAATTATCTTATATTTCAAAAGTATATTATTTTTATATTTTAGTTTACAAATATTTTTTAAATAGTTGTTACATTTTTGAACTCAATTTTTTAAATTTGTTTTTTTTAAAAGAAAGTACAGCTTAATGCCTGGTATGTTGTTATATATATATAATTCTATGACTGTAGGGCTCATTGTCTAATATACAAATGTTAAATATATACGTAGTTTTAAAAAAAATCATTAAAATCAAAAAAATCTTGATTTAAATCAAAAAAATCCGATTTAAATCAAATAAATCGATTTTTTTGAAAAAAATCAAAAAAATCGACAACCCTGCTGATGCAGAAGATGTACTAAATGAGGGAAATACAATTTCTCATTCTGTTGCTCTACAATCTGTGGAAACTTTGTTAGATAATAAGAGACAAAGAGGATTTGATTACAATGACATTACTGCGGTTCGTAAAATGTGTGTCGATATACGACAAGAGATGAACAAAGAGTAAAAGCAAAGATGCATTACAGATTTTTTTAAGCAGTAAATGTTAAAAGGAAAATTCCTAGTTTGATGTTATACAGCATGCAAATGTAAGTAATTTTTATATTTTTGTACTGATGTTGATTTTTTTTCTTTAATAAAAAGGAATTTCCAGATTAGCCGTGTTTTTCTATTGTCCATGCGATCCCTCCCGGTGATTAACCCTGATAATCGAGAGTGCACTGTAAAATGATTACATATCAAAAATTTTATACTGGTTAAAATATAATTTATATAATATTCTACTCAAATTGATATAATACGCATTAAAAATATTTACAAGAAGGTGAAATATATAAGTGTAATAAAACAAACAAAATGACACAAGAAAATGTGAAACTTGAATGCAAAAAAACCGAGACAAAATCAAAACAAATAAAAGCAAGACGGAATAATCAACCTGTCTTAAAGGTGATTCATGGAATTGAATAAGAAAGCAATCTTTTAAGAGAATTTATATTGCTTCGCTTGAATCTATATCACCACATATAAAGAAAAAAATTTCCATCATTAGGATAAAGGGAATAAATGCCGCAGACCAAAATTTGTACATTCTTTTACTTAAAATGTTTTCTTTAAATTATTGAACATTTATTGGTAACATATAAAATCTATCTGCTTAGAAACGTAGAGAAGATTCTGGGAGATGTAAAAATTTAAACGCGTTGTTTATAGATACAGTAAAACCCAGGTTAACCCAAACCCGGGTTATCCGAAATGCCTCTTAAATCGCAAATCCAAAAAACACGTACTGTATTACATGGAAATAATCACGAAAGCAAGACTTTTGCAACGATATTCCCTTTTTTTTTTTCTTTGAAATCTCCCTAAGAAGGTCGGTGATTAATTTTAGAACGCTAAAATTAAAGTTAATGGGTATAACAATTTTAATCACGATACTGTTTACCAGCGCCAGGTGCTTTGGCCCGAACTGGCCAGTGCGTGGAGTTAACTTTAATTTTAAAAAACATAAGTGTGGACAAAATGAGAGTTTAGAATTCGTTTTAAACTCAAAACATTTCAGAATTACATACTGTAATTAGATACCAAATATTTTATAAGAAAAAGAAAAACATGCAACCTTAATAAAACTTATTACTGTAAAAATTAGATTAGAATTCCTCCTATCAGACTTCATCAAGGATCACCTGCAGGTAGGGATTCTAAAAATTTGATTCTGTAAGAGGTCCGACTTTCGGCAAAATCCAAAACATCTGGTGACCCGAAAGACCAAAATGAAAAGAAGGACTATCCACAAAAAATTCCATTACACAATCACAATAAATACGCCAATAATTTTAGTTTCAAAAAAGTTTTAAGGAATAAAATCCATTAGCCATCCCGCAATAAAAGCCCTCCTAATAATAAAATATTCATCAAAGAAAAAGTATTTTAACCCAAGCTGAGAACGTACCAAAATGGCTAAAACAGAATCAAACCAACATTTTTCCACTAGAATTCTCAGAATTTATGTTCCTTAAACATCGATAGACTACCAATAGTATCGAAGCCAAATCGATAGTACCAGTTTTTGGAACTATCATCCGAAACAATCGACAGTATCAACTTCTAAACTATCGACCGGAACTATCGATAGTTTCTAAACTAACAACTGGTAGAACACCTAACGATAGTATCGCTGAGGAGAAAACTATCGATGATTAAGGAACACTACTCAGAATAATACCCCTCCCTAGGGATGAGAAAAACCTACAGGTTTAAACCGAAAACCGTTTTATTTTTGTTTCGGTTAACCGGGTTTTTTTTCGGTTACTTTTTTGCCCCGGTTTAAACCGTTTATTTTTTTAAAAATACCAAAAACTGGGGGGCGGGGTGGAGGAACCGGGTCGGCAGATAGGCTCGAGTTTAGATTCGACTAGACTAAAATTTACCAAGTTATAAAGCTTTGAATTTCATCATCTCAGGCCAATCATCGACAACTGCTTCCTCGAGGCGTCTGTTGGTTTGGCGGATTACTGAAAGTCTTCATGGACAGATAATTATTAGCCAATGGATTGATTTCCTGCAAAAACAATAATAATAAAAAATTTTGTCTGCAAACGGCGTCTGTTTTTTGTAGCCAAAAAATATTTATCTTTAGTCGGAAGTACTGTGGCGTCAGAAAGATTAGTACCTACGTTGAATGATGTTGTTTCCGATTAGAGGTGTCGACTCACGGATCATCACATTGCTGGAAGAGTCTTTAGTAGCAGATTAGATGATAAATATTGGCCAATGAATTAATTTCTTGTGAAAACAATGTTAATAAAAAATTTTGACTATAATACTTACTTACTGCAATAATTACTCATTTATTATTATTACATATTGTATTTATAATCATTACTTATTACATTAATTAATTTAATAAAAAGTTCTGTCTTCAAACATTGCCTATAAAAAAAAAAAAATCGAAAACCAGTTCTTTCAAGCGGTTTTAACAGATAGGTTAAACCGGAGGCCGGTTTAACTGGTTTTTTTTTTGCAATAACCGCCATCCCTACCCCTCCCCAATTTACCCAGAAAGGCAAAAGATCTTTCATTGCTGCACCATCTATTAATCGAAATTGAAGACAGAGAAAGGCCTGGAGAATTATATAGACAAAGTTTTCATGGCAAAAAGAATGAAATTAATCCTTAAAAGCCAAAGAACCTCTATGAACAAAACCTCCTATGCTGTAATAATTAAAAAGGAAATCATAATTATAAAGATTTTTTTAAAAATTATTAGTTGAAATTAAACATCAAGTCGTGTTATTGAAATTTTTTTTATTTCTGCCAAGTTGATTAAAAATTAGGTTTTTGAAGATCTTAGAATTGAAACTTGATAGATGTTCGTGGCTTAACCGAAAAAATTGTTATCTGAAACAGCTTTCCCCTCCCTTTATTTCGGCTAACCAGGGTTGTACTCTATTATTTTTTTTAAGCTTTGGTTTAAGTGTTCAATTTTGCTTTGAACTTTCTTTTTTACAGAACAGATTTTCTTTGTGACAATACAGTTAGTTCTATAACAATTATTGTTCCGGATACTCTGGCCATGAGCAGGGCTGTTGCAAAAGTAACTAGCGTGGATAAGTAGAGAAAAATTCATGCTTGCTTCATCAATGTGCACTCACGTATTCACAGGCATTACAAAAATTTATTGATTTTCTAACGTGCTAACATATAGTGATTGCAAATGAAATATTTTCCAAATTTTAAATGAAAAAATTTAAGATTAATCAGAACATGATAATGACAAACTCAGAAGAAAATTGAATAGATAAATTACGATTACTAGAAGCAAATTCCTGTTTTGATAAAGAACTTCTAATACGTAGAATCAAGTGTCAACTTAATTGGTGGGAAAAAATGCAGAAAAAATTCCATGATTCACATTTAGCAAGAAAAATCTTTTAGCACCTGCAAGCATTATATAGTGACTCTTTATTTTATGAAACTGGTAAAATATATGAAACCAGAAGGAACACTTCTATAAATGATATGCAACATTATTAAATACACTTATGTACTAAGCAGCTTAAAATTGGATAAATGTTATGTGTTTTTTTTTTATAATAAATGCACCGAAATATAATTATAATGTAATTAAAAACTCATTAAAAAAAATTATTATCTTGAATATATTCGTCCGAATATCTGCTTAGCATTCGGCCAGCCGAATACCTAAATAGTTGCCGAATATTTGTTAATCTTTAAATTAAAGGCTTGCATAAATCTGTAAATTACGACATAGGTACATGACGCAGGGCAAACAGTTGACCAAGATCGGCTGCGGTGGAGCGAGGTAGCGTGCGTACGAATGTTAAATCTATCTTAAATTATGTAACCTATAAAGAGTAACCCACCCAGATCTTTTGGAGAAAATTTGGAATCGAAATTCTTACCCATTTTGGAGT
The DNA here is from genome assembly GCA_013235015.1 of Araneus ventricosus. Lineage (NCBI taxonomy): Eukaryota > Metazoa > Arthropoda > Arachnida > Araneae > Araneidae > Araneus > Araneus ventricosus. The sequence goes on from BGPR01000113.1 coordinate 17,487, forward strand.
TAAGGGACATAATAGAGGGACGTGTCACCGGATTGACTATCAAAGTTCAGGGAACTGCTCACAGAATGGGGAAACCGGAAGTAAATACCTCTATTTTAATTTCCCTGTGAATGATTTCCGTTCCTGTGAGTGCTTAACTTGCATTAAAAAAAACCTATTCTTGGATGAAAATTCAGCTTAAGAGTTAATACTTTGTTTGTTTACATCGCCATTTTATCTTGCGCAGGGACACGCCCCTCGGCCTGGTCTTCTTCGCTAGTAGTTGCCAGGTTTGGAAGGGTAATCCTGATTCGAACCTTGATTTGTTTGTTTTGACCTCTGTGCTGCTCAACCGTCACTAGAGGCTCTACCGGCTGCTGATTTTGGGGTCTATTCTGGTACCCCCGGTTGGGTTGGGAGACGTCACTTTTCCCGTTGTTAACGTGCGGAAAAAGTGACGTCTCCCAACCCAACCGGGGGTACCAGAATAGACCCGATTGCCTCGGACCATGTCCCACGTCCATCCAACCGGTTCGGTTGCTGTAATGGCAAAAGGCACGGGGGTATGGGGCGGCATTCTGTCTCGGACCTTACTTTACGCTCGCATCTTTTGAAGATTGCTTGCCTTTATGCCACGTTTTCGACCGTCTGAACTTTTTTAGAAGGCGACACGGTACCATCGAAACATGTTTTTAAATTTTTATATTTTGAAAGGATTTCAATTGTATTTTATACGCGCTAATGCTCTTTGACAATCCCATACAAAATATTTGTAAAATTTAATTTTTAAATCCCGAAGGCTTTTGTATATGTCCATATTTTTTTACAATTTTTTTTTTAAATGCACACAAAATTCTCAAAAATGCAATGCATAAGTTGGAATTTAAAAAAAAAAAAAATACTACACATCTTAGAGTTAATTCCATGTACAGTTCCACAAATTAATATTTCAGAACATTCATAAAAATTTTGCAATTCTCCTTCAATTATTAAAAATGCCTTAGGATTTCGAAAAGTGTTATATGAATAAAATACAACATGGAGAAATATCAATTTAAAGTTTTCGTTCCTTCAATAACATGATATAAAATCCATAGAATAACCTGTAACTTATAAAAAATGTTAATTAAATTATTTTGAACTGCTTATCATAAAAAACTGCAAGAAATGGGGGCATTAAAATATTATAAATCTGTAAGACATATGAAAGAAAACAAACAAAACTTCAATATTTCAGAAAACGTAATCTTAACATTTTTTAAAAAAAATAATACATATATAACTCAACAATTTTTTTAAAAAATCAATACATATATGATCTTAGCTCTTTTTTAAAAAAATGAATACATATATCAGAGCTGATTCCATGCAAAGTTTTTCTACTAACATAAATTTACAAAGTGCATAAAAATATATACTCCTTTATTAGATTTATTTTAAAAACCTTCCCAGATAGCAATTTTAGTTTGCAGCAAGCTTGCCACAAATTTGTCATGACAAGAGTGCAACTTTGCCACAAATTTGTCATGACAAGAGTGCAAGCTTGCAGGAAGTTAACGAAAGCTTCGAAGTCACCATGAAACGAACTTGCAGCAAGCTTGCCGTGCAAACTTATTGCAAATTATAGCAAAACATAATACGAAACACAACCCGGGAAAGAACTCGCGACGTACTGCTTAGTAGCCAGGCGTTGATACCACTCCGCCAGCTTGACTACGAGAGGAGAAGATCGATTTCGCTAATACATCGTTCGATTCGATTCGTATACGATTTATTTTAAACTATTTTCTGGATTTCATTAATTTTTTGAGTTGAGAATTTGATTTGAAGTCAAAGAGAGAGCGATTTTCGTTAATAACTACGTTTTGCTAGTAGAATAAATTATGAAATTAGAGTTCAAAAGTAATTACTTTAAAATGGGACAAAATGTCTAGTTATTATTTTAACAAACACTGACTGTTTTTTAGATTTAATTTTGTTTATAATCGTTAAAATTTCAACATTAAGAAAAAGGCGATATAGTTTTCTTTAAAGTGCGAGTTCTATATTTAGTAAAAAGATGGAAAATGTTTCAAAAATTTTTTTTATAAAAAAGTTATTTTTTTCACAAATTATCATTGATTTATTGAATTAATAAAAAGAAGGGCGGTCTAGGAGATACTATTAAAAATCGGATGTTTTTTTAAAACAGAGACAAAGATAATGATCTCTTTATTGTGCTATCTTTGCAGGAAGCTTGTTTTGCAAGCTTACAGCAAGTTTGATTTGCAAAGGAGGTGGCGCTATTTGTCACATCGAACTTGCAGCAAATGCGTTGCAAGCGAGGGTGGCACTAGTTGTCACAGCGAACTTGCTACAAGTTCGATTCAAGTTTGACGCGTCAAATTTTGCCATGACAAGCCAAAATCAAACTTGCTGCAAACTTATGTGCTATCTGGGTTAGTTTGTTAAAAATTGTACACAAATAAAAACAAAACTGAAAAAAGTCTAATTTCAAACTTTCATTCTTATAAGGAATATTTTACACATAAAATATGGCGAAATAAAAGAATTTATTTAAATAAATACCTTAACCTCTTGCTTACGGGCTGTTGTACAAGGAATTTTTTTTACCTTTCTTTACGGTAAAGATTTCATTCCCATATGTAAAATTTTCAGCCCATAAAATCCTTGCTCTATTGTGTCTCATCGCATCGTTTTAGGAGATTTCCGGGTCTATTCTAATTTGTTTGGTGGGAGACGTCTGTTTTCCTTGCACGTTAACAGCTTGGGAAAGTGACTCTCCCAACTTATGAGGGCTCAGAATAGACTTCTCGTATCTGGCCGACTGTTGGCGCTAATGAGTTTTGCGAACAATGTTTTGGCGGCTTTTTTTATTCGAAAGAGGCGTTCTTCGGATGTGTAGAATGAGTAAGCTTAATTTCATTCGTGAATTGTACTCGACATAAAACGTATGGTTTTTTTTAAAAAAATCTAGGCTTCATCATGCACTCTTGTCTTAAACTTTGCTTTTTAAAAAAATGATTTGATTCATTTTAATAGTTTATAATTTCTTACGAATATCAACAAAATTTACACTTAAAGATAATCTCAGAATGTTGAAGAAAGTTTAAAAACTATTGAGGAATAGAGTTTTTGGCCTCTCTCTGCCTTCAAATACTGGTAGAGAAACAAATTTTAAAATACATTTCTTCCTAAATTTAAGTCAAATAAAAAAAATAGCTAAGCAGTAAAATTATTACAGATGGACATGGATTTTCATTTATATGAAATACAACAAGCTAATCGAATAAAAAAAAGGAATTCTGAATTTCATTTTAGACCTTTCTCTTACCTTTTCTAATTTTTCTTTCACGAAACAAGCATTAAAGATTATATTTTGTTTATAAACCATAAAGAAAAATCTTTAACCGTCGAGTGATCTTGATGCATAGAGAACTTCTTGATTACGGGACACCTCGCCCCTGGTCCCGGAGATGCATAGAGAACTATATGCGGAACAAAGACCTTTCAGAAACAAGGGCAGATTACTTTTCAGCCTAATATTATCGCAACTATAAGCATATAAATTACTAGTTATACTGACGTATAAACGTTAAATAATGCATTAATATATAAGCGATTTTTAACACCTGCATATTAAATTCTTCGTAAACCTTGCCCAATTTTACTTTGGCTTAACTATGTTTTTTTAAGTAAAAGTTTGATAACTATTTAAATTCTAGAAAATTACTGTAAAAAAATGTTTTTTTATTATACAGTTATCGATTATATACAAAACTGAAGGCTTACTGTTCAAAAATACAACATATGTAAGAAATAATGAAAATTCGCAGCCAATTTTGACACGGCAAGAGTGCAAGCTTGAAATAAGTTAACGCAAAATCACCACGCGTCAAACTTGTCACAAGCTTCCCGCGTCAAACTCATTGCAAACTATAGCTAAAATAGAGTACGAAGACAACCTCGGATTCGAGCCCCCGACATCCCGCTTCCTAAACCTGTCGTCTTAACCACTCAGCCATCTAGACTCTGCATCTACGTGCATCTACGATTTATTTTAAATTGTTTTCTTGATTTAATTAATTTTTTAAAATTTTGAGTTGAGAATATGATTTGAAGTCAAAGGCAGAGAGAGCGATTTTCGCTAATAACTACGTTTTGCTAATGCAATAAATTATGAAATTAGGGTTCAAAAGTAATTACTTTTAAAAATAAGGGACACAAAATAAGTTATTATTTTTCAACAAACATTGACTGTTTTTTTAGGTTTAATCTTGTTTATGAACGTTAAAATTTCAACATTAAGAAAAAGGCGATGTAGTTTTCTTTAAAGTGCGAGTTCTATATTTAGTAAAAAGATGAGGAATTTTTCAAAATTTTTTTATAAAAAAGTTAGTTTTTTTACAAATTATCATTGATTTATTGAATTAATAAAAAAAAGTACGGTCTAAGGGATACTATTAAAAAGCGGATGTTTTTTTTAAAAATGAGACGAAGATTAACTTTAAGTGTGTCGTATCATCTTCGCAGCAAACTTATTTTGCAATCATGGTGTGAAGTTTCTTATGACAACTTCACAGCAAACTTGTTTTGCAAGTGGGTTGTTATATTATGCTTTGTTACTTTGCAGGACGTTTGCTGCAAAGTTGCCACATCAAGTTTGTCATGACAAGCTAATATCAAGAAAAATCAAACTTGCTGCAAGTGTACATACTATCTGGGCTTGAGTCTAAAATGCTATACACAAATAGCTGTTTTGTTTATTGATTATCAGTCAGTTAGAAGTTTGAAAATAAAATAAATTCCCATTAAAATGTTCAAACTTCAAAAGAATTAAATTCGTAGCTTCAGCAATCCTTCAGAATTTAAATTTCCAACAGTTTGCTAATTTCTAGAAAATCTACATGCAGCTTTTTATTTGAAGAATCTATAATAATGGTTATAAAATTGATAAATTTTTGTTTAATGTACCTTCTAACTTTACAACAGAAAACCAGCGGGAGGGGTCTCCCCTAAATTTTCTCGTATACTTTCTAATAAAGGTGTCCTACCCGACCCCGCCTAAAAATTGCGGATCGCCAAAAGTATTATTGATATTGTATTTGCAGAACGCTGCGATACGAAAGGGTCAAGAATGCAAGAGAGATAAAATTCGCCAAGTCAATAAAATAGCGCCAAAAAGGCGCCAAGTATACGAAGGTCGTGCGGCGATGCACATTATGGAGCGTATTTTTGCGTCATAGTAAGATAAAGAAAATGGAATGTGCAATTTGAACACCTTTTTTTCAACCGATTGAAACCAAAATTGGACACGGGTCTGCAATTAAGGTTAGAAGACCACACACCAAATTTCATTTATCTAAGTCTTTTTGTTAATGAATTATCGTGTACACAAGTATGCGATTATACAAACAGTCAACCCCTCTATGGATTTGGTCCAAATTTTGATACAGACCTACATTTCTGATGATAAAACTGTGTACCAAATTTTATCCATCTAGCTGTTTAAGTTTCAGATTTATCGTTTTCACATTAACACGAACAGACAGACTTCCCGTGGACGGATTTTGTCCAAAATTTGAAAGAAACCTACAAACTAGGTGTTAAGATCACATACCAAATTTCATTCCTCTAGCTTTAATAGTTTTTGAGTTACCGTGTTCACAGACAGACATAATTCCAAAATTGTGTTTTTCGGATTCAGGGAGGTCTAAAACGTGGAGATTCATCAAAATCTCGAGTTCACATTTTTTGACGATTACAATACTTTCTCTTTGTATACTTTTTATACGAGAAAGTAAAAATCAGTTTCTCATAATTCATTCAATATCGTAAAATTCAATTTCATATTTTCTTCTAGAAATTAGTGAGATACTTTTTAAAGTAAAAAAAAATTAAATGAAATTGAGACAAACAGCCATTTCTAGGGTTCAGAGGTCACAAAACCGCAAAATAGCAACCTCCTTCCTAAAGAAGAAACAAATAGGCCAGGGATGGGCAAACTTTTTCGGTCGCGGGCAAAAATTCGAAAAAAA
>BGPR01000113.1:37930-57515 GCA_013235015.1 Araneus ventricosus
AATATCTGTTACTTTCGTTAATTCCTGTTTTCGCACCATATTAGTTTCGAAAAATGGTTTCTCACGGTATGCCTGATTCATACTGATTGAATCAGTTTTCTTCGGAAGTTGATGATAAATGGTTAGCAAAAGACTTTCATTTTTTTTGCGTGGTGTAAGAGTACGTCACCAACTCTTAAAAGACATAAATTCCTATCTTTATATTTTTAGTAGAATTTGCATAATTTGTATGATAAAAATGCGATAGTGTTTATTTTAAATTTTATTTCCCAAAACCTAGGTGCAGTTGTTTTGCCAAACTCAAACAAACAAGCAAACAAAAAAATACCGAGAGAGAGAAAAGTTTGCATAAAGTTTTGTAACTGCTGGTCGGTATTGACGTTGAAATGAAGACAAATGAAAGCGATTGCTTTAATAATTAACGAGAACAAATACAAAAATAAGAGAAATTCTATTACTGATGTAAAGTGAAGCGTTTTCTTTCCTCCGAATTACGCTATTGTCACCAATTAATATTACTATTAACACAAACACATTAAAATTTGTCTTGACTATCAAATCATTAAACTACTAATACTCATCCCAAAATAATTATTTAAATAAGTAAATATGGCAGTCATTTTTTTGTAATCCTTATGTTTAGAACATGTATAAACAGTTTAGTACTAAAGTATTGTAATTATAAACACTTTTACTTCATTAAAAGCCTGAAAGGTTAAAATATAATATTTCGGATACCCTAAAGCCTTCAAAATATTTCAGGAATAATGTACTGTTTTTTTATGCTCATTAAATAATGTCTACTAAAATAATAAGGAAGTGCTATTTTACATGTCATTAATAACGTTATAATTTTAATTCATGTTTGAATCAGCATTCCCCCCTGCAATAGCGTATCCCCTAATTTCAAGCAATGAATTTCAATTTTGTCATAATGTGCTAGATAAAACATTGTTAAACTTTATTAGTTGTATATTTTGATTAATATATTTAAAGATATGTATGAGCTTGAATACGATGAATTATATTATGAATATTATTAAATATATTAGTCACTAAGGCTTTTGTATGATTTTATCTGTGTTAGCAAAATATTTACTTCAATGTTTACAGCTTTTATATACTGTCTAGGGGCAAAAAAGTAATGTATATAATTTTTAAAATTTTTATTTGTATGTGCATGGGTTTTTTTCCGATTGATTAAGATACAAAATGTGTACATAAGATTGTACACATTTTATATTATTTTTCAAATACGAGATAGATGGAATGCAACTTTTATTTATATGTTTCTAATATATCAAAACTTTCTTACAAAAACTTTGATTTTCTTAGTTCAGCTTTATTTATGGGATTAAAGTTAGAATGTGCCAAATTTTCACAGAAAATTTGGCGAGAAAGAAAAAAAGAAAAAAGAGGGTGAGGGCGCAGTTTCGGTATTTGCCCTGGGCGCCATTTTATGTAGGTACGCCACTGCATGCACAAACCGTGTGTTATCATTTAGACGCTCATTATTAACTGTAAAAAAGAATCGAAAATCACTAAATAAGCCACTGAGGTAAAAAAATCTAATTCAACCCTTTCAAGTTCATTACATGTTTCGTTTTGAAAATTACTAAATTTATTTCAAAACTGAGTATTAGACATGCAGCTGATCATAGATATGTAAAGGAAAAAAAAATTAAGCATTTTTATATTTTCAAGAAATTTGTGGTTTCACAATGAAACCAATGAACGGTAACGGGCTATTTTTTCCTCCGGATGAGTTATCATCGAAATGAAATTTAAATTATGTATTTAATTTATAAGCATACGTGAGTATTCAAGATATTCAATCTTCATAAAATTCAATATTAATTTTGAAGATTCAATTTAAAAAATATCTATTTGTGCAAGAACCCTCATCCTTTTGTTTCTCTTAGAGATTAAAAGCAATTTAGCTCTTACAACGCCGGTATCTTTGTGAATACTAACGGTATTGAACTGGAATTTTTATGGAAGTTGGCCTATATATATGGCTCTTGAGTTTCGAAAGAAAAATTACGCTACGTTTGGCCCATGCGCAGTAAAAAAAATGCTCAGTGTGGGGTTTCACTGCGAAACCAATGAACGCGAAAGGGTTAAAAGTTTGGCTATAAAAACAAAAAATGGGAAAAATAGGAGGGTTTTTCCCCCCAAGAAAAACAGTTTTTCTGTGTGAATTTGTTCACTTCTTCAAACTGTCGATTCAATTGCCGCGTCAAGACCACATACCAAATTTCGCATTCCCAAGTTACTGCTGTTATTGCGTTCAGAAGCGCACGGATAGACAGGTCAACATAACTGTTAAATCTACCTGTATTTTTAAAATTTTTATGATTTATTATTTCAGTGTCTCTCATTTTAATTTTCTTTGATATTTACATAGAGCCCCCTCCCCCAACTTCTATTAGCTAGCGACTCGGATTGTGCCCTCCCGAATTAAAGTTCAGAAAATATGATAACTTTTGGTCATTTGTACTAAAAGACTTAGGGGATTTACTCCCACTTAACAATATCGTGATATTTACTCCCAAACTTTCTAATCAGTGTCTCGCCGTGTGGTTCAATGTCCTTACGAAATTACCAATACAGACCATTGCGGGCACAAGCATTTCGCCTATCCAAAGGACGAATCTTTTGGTAGGAAAACAAGGAATTTGTGGCAGACGGGCAGATATAAGGATTAATTATGCATCCCAATCTGACAGTAGTGGAGGAACTGGATGGGTGTGGTCTCCAATAAAGGATCTCGGCTTTTCCAGAAACTCACTAACTCGTTCCATTTTTCTTGTCGAGGAAGAAGGCTTTGCCAGGTGTGTTCCCAGTTTCAAGGTCTCCAATTTGGTACGAATGTACTTCACGCTGTTTGTTTCGTTTTCTTCAAATTCCCAAAGCACTTAGTCTAATGAAATCTTATGGGTGAGAAGCGTGCAGAGTGTGTTAGTCTTATTGAATAGAATGTAAAAAAAATGAATGAAACTGAAAACTTTATCGAGATAAATGAGTTATTGATCGTAGTTGGGGAATCAATGTCCTACATTTCATCAACCTTGCATTTAAATTGGTAATAATGCTTTCAAAATTAACCATCAGACCTAATCGAATAAATAAAATAGTATTTTATTTACTTTTATAAAAAGTGCCGAATTCAGGATAAATTTATTGTTTAAACAAAAAATACTTATTCAAAAAGTTTCCACAAAAAATTTCATTATGATCTTTGTGTTATAAATTAGAAATATTGTCTTGGGATATAAGTAAATACCACATTTTTATTAATTATAGGAAATGTGAACATATTTTAATTAACAGTAGTTTTTTTAAAAAAAATTTCAGTTGTCAGAATATGGAAACTTCAAAATATCAGTTGCAGTCTTTTCTACACTTCTCTGTATTTGCTTTTGTTTATAAGTTCTATATCAAGATAAAAATATTTTACCAATCATTATCGTCAGTCTTTTTTAACTTGCAAAGAAGATAGTACATAAAATTTCACAAAATTTCGAATGAATACTCTGATAGGATTAAAACCTCGGAATTTCCGATGAAATATCAAACTGTCAGAAGAGATATTAGTTAGAAAAAATAAACAGTATCTTACTTCTTATGCAACGTGCATTCATAAAAAACCAAAAAGAAATGGATACATTAAGAGAGGAACGAACTTTCATGTTATGAGTAATTAGTTCAGCATTTTAAAACCTTCTATATTTCTGAAAATGGAAAATGAAATCTTCTCATCAAGAATGCAATAGCTTGATATGTATAAATCAACGATTATTAATTGGGAACACCTCTTAAGGAAGACGTGAACTAACAAAAGGAAAGGGGGAGGGGAACCAAAAGACAAAAAAGAAATCCAAATAAAGCGCCACCCTATAACATAATAAAACGCATCAAATCAAAATATATTTTAATGTTAATTATTTAGAACTCAAGAATTCATTGGAAGAGGACTCGGTTCAAATGGAAAATTAGATCCCACATTTCAAAAGGTTGAGAGTTATTGTCTAAACGATTAATTTTTTTTACCTATTCGATTTTTAATAATTTTTTGAAATGCTCGTTACAACTTGATGTCATTGCATTACAGTGGCCTAGAAACATGAGGACAAGGAGGAGGGGGGGGGGGAGTATAAATGCCTCCGGCGTCACTATTATGGGGCACGATGGAAACAAGACATCAAGGGTGTTTATGTCACTTTTTAAAGCCAAATAGGATGAAAAAGCCAAATGTCATGATCTGGACACCAATTTCTAAGCCAATGATAAAAATTGGGAGCATATATATATACCTCCCTAAGCCACTGTTGTATTAAGAGTATTTTTATTGTAAAGTTTATTTTTGTATATAGTTTCTATCACAAAATTAAGTCGTCATACAAAATTAAATGACTGGCTAAATTAGGATATACATATGAAGAGAATGAAACAATGCAGAGTTTTAATACGGTTAAATACATTTATTTTGTAAAATATTGTTACAAATCTGTAAAACCGTTTTTCCTAATATGTTAATGTTGTGGTTGGAAAGAATTTTTTACAAAAGCTCTTACTAGTTGCTGGGGGGGTTAAGCCAATGCCCCTGACCTTGCCGACCATTTAGCGACAAATTTGTTGACTCTGCGACAAAATGAAGCTTCTCGAATATGCTAGAATTTTGGTCCTATCTCTGCTAAGAAAGGAATTATGTCGAACCTTCGAGATGACGTCACATCCTGTTGGAAAAGGTACAAAAACCCGGAGGTGCTGAGACGAGTGAACGCCTTTAAAAACGTCTTTAGAATGTGTTTGAGTGCGGTTGAACGTCTTTAGAGTGTGTTGAAGGTCTTTGAATTTCTTTGGGGTCTTGTTCGCATTGCAAATTGGTCAGCTGTTAGACGCTGAGCGTTGTTGCTAGTGTTGTTACTGTTATTATTAGTGATTTGCTATCTGTTTGTGCTGCTAATTTGTAGAAGTGCTGCTCTTTTCGTGATACATGTATTACGAGTTTCTGGAATATTCTTTAAATAAAGCCTCGTTCTCCACTATCTTGCTTGTTGGACTGTTTTCACCGTACCCCCACCTGACGATTTTCGTAACAATATGATTGAAAATGCATTTGAAATGAGATATTATCCCTTTTTTTCAAAATAGCAATGCCCAAAGTGAGGGGCTTCAAAAGGATAGTAAAAGTAACAGATAAATTCTCGCATAATTTGCTGCAAAATAATATCATTAGTCATTTATATTTATCGGTATTCTAATTGGCATAATATGCGTACCACTAAGATAATTATTCCAATTTTTGGGTTCTGGAATGTTGGTATTCTAACTATTCTGTTTTTGAAATTCTTGTTTTTATATCCTTCTTTTAATATCAGGTTGAAGATATATAGGTTTTAATATAAGGTTGAAGAAAGCAACGAGGATAACAGACAAAATTTTATTTATAATTAATAAGAATGATAGCAATCCCTCATATCTATATTCTGTTATATCGGCAAACTAATGTCTTAGCCGTTCCGAAAAGCATAGGATCGAAATGAACGTAATGTTTACCAATGTAATTCCTGCTTTTGTTCGAAGTTTTTTAGTTGAAAACTAAACTAACATTTTAAATAGAATATATTGAATAGTAAATATAAAATTCTTTACGGAAATAAAACATTTGCAGAAGCGGAAAATATAGATGATATCAAGTACAAATTTATTCACATCATCAACTGTAGCCCTTTGTAAATATCTACTTAAATTCATAATTTTAATGAATTTGAATTTAATTAGCTACATGACACTTATTGTCTATGACTAAACCATCTATAATGAGCGATAAAAAAACTGAATAATAATGCCTTCACTGCAATGGCAGCTTCCTCACAGGAAAATAACTTTTATAGAGAGTTAGTCAAACATCGGAATCTACTGAATAACGAGGACGCCCTTCTATTTTTGGCAGAAAACTACGGTTAACATGCTGCATATGCTTAACATGACGCATTTTGTGCATAGTTTCATAGTTTTGCGCATATCATGCATGTTGTGAAATTAAATACGTATCTTTGTTCTTTGATACCGCGAACTTGTAATGTGTGCTTACTTGATTTGTTTGTAAAATACTTTGAGTATTCTTAAGTGTAATTTTATGTCCCGTTTGCTTTTTTTTTTCTGAACTTGATTTTAAGGATTAGTTTGTCCTTATATTATGCACTAGTTGCGTATACGATTATTGGAACGTGGTTCTCCGAAGTTTGTTGTTATTCTCATATTAACATGAAAATCGGCAACCCTTGTAGAAGCTGCAGGTAATGCTTTCATGATGAAACGAATATGTAATGTTCAATCATACTTCCATGTTTTTTTCGTTCCAGGAGGAACCAGCAGGAGACGGATGCGACTCGGCAGCTACGTTAGCTCTGATTCCCAAAGATGACTGGATGGAGGCGGAGGTTATTATGGGATTCAGAGTATGGCAGCTCATGTTCCTGGCTTTGGCAGGCCTCATAACAGTTGGTAAGGGGTCCCGAATATATCTGTTTGAGATATCATATTTAAACTAATAACTAATTTCCGGGATTCAAAACCTGATATTTTTCATTTGTACGGTATTCAGAAACAGGGCCGACCTTAAGAGATGGGGGGCCCTATTGGTAATAATTTTATTTGGCCGTGTTTCCCAGCTAATTTGTCCCTAACTCTGTAAAACCATAAGAAGATATACTAACATTAAAAGAGAGAGAGAGAGAGAGATTCGAATCTCTAGTCCAAAACTTCGTAGCATGATAATGTTTCTAATACCGTCGCAACGAGCGTGCAATAACTAAACAATGAAACACACAGTCGTAAAATATATTTAAAATATTTCTAAAAATTAATTAAAATGAAAGAAAAAATTGCATTGAAATAAAATTGGCACCACATAGAAAAGCTTTTAAAAAAAGTGGTGTAAAAATAATATTTTCCAAAGCTATTGAACAAATATGTTTAAATATTAATTAGTTTTTAATTAATTTAAAATATAATTAAAATTTTGAAAATTCCTTTTGAGTACATTCTTCGTAGTACTCTGGCGCGGGGCTCCTATTGGGATCAATTAGTCCAATCGGCGAAAGGCTCGTCCTGCTCAGAAATGAAAGTACTGTTTGTCCGCCACGAGAGCTCTCGCCGCCAAATTGTCTAGTTTACGGCGGTCGCTATAGAAACAGGTTGTCGTAGGAAGAATCCATTTCGGATAGATAGACGTTCATTCAAGTTTGTTACATTGGCGCATTTAGCTCCAAATGGGAAGGAACGTGAAACTGCGGCAAAACCGAGAAGACGAATGATCAACTACAGCCGCAAAATGGCGCCAAGAATAAAATAAAACTTCGACTTCCGTCGGATTCCTCCTATTCGAAATGGATCTTCCCTAGCATTACCCGTTGCTATAACGACCGCCATCAACTAGACAATATGGCGGCGAGAGTTCTCGTGGCGCACAGACAGTGTAGTAATCTTTCTGTAATCCAGAACTTCGCCAATCCGGCCCATCCTATAGTCCGGCGTTTTCATAGGGCGAGTGGAGACAGTGAAAGGGAAAACAAGTCTCTTCATGTCGATGTCATTGACCTTGGCACGACGTAAACAATAGGCTACTGATCAGATTTTGCAATATTTATCGTATATAGCATAGTTTTCTGCATAATTTTGTGCAATAAACATAGGTTTTCCTATTAAAATGCATTATTTTCGAAGTGTTCGGAAGTCGATACCACTAATCCAGCAGTCCTCTGGTCTGATATCTACTTGGTTACTGAAGGACTATTGTATAGCTATCGAAATGTCAGATTTGTTTTATAAAAATGGCAAAAGTCGCATTTTTAAAATGTACATTTCAAAAAATTACTAACTATTCAACTAATTTTTTCGAGCAGAAAACCTGATAGCTCCAGAGAATAATTCAATGAAATCTCGCTCTTATGGAAGCTTAAAGAATTTTGCTGAAAAAATTATAAATATTCACTGTATTTACTGATGGAACAACTAACAATCAGCGGGAGTATCCTCTCCATTGACTTTCTCGTATACTTACACAACATGGAGCGTTTTGCGTACAGCTTCATAGTATAGTGATGGAGTATACCGATAGAGTTTACCATTTTTTACCTCTTTCCTTTGACAAACCGGGCCTAAAATTTGATTCACACCTACCATTTTGATGCCACGACCATATACCAAATTTTATTTATCTAGTTTGCTATGTTTTTGAATCATCGCTTTCACGTACGCATGGATAAACAGACCGATAAACAATTAACCCATCGACGATTTTGTTCCGGTATTAGACGCAGATCTACTATTCTAATGATAAAATCAAATGCCGAATTTCATCTATCTAATTCTTTCGTGTTGAGCTAGATAGATGATTGAGTAATTGTGGTCGCATTAACAAGGACAAACGTACAGACGTCCCGTAGACCAGGCGTTCCCAACCTTTATTTCCTCGCGTACCCCTTGATTAATCTTTATATTTTCGCGTACCCCCTACTGTCATATCCTCCCACCACCACTGACCATTCACCTATTCAAAAAAGTTTTTATCAGTAATGTTAAGGCTTAGATTAGCTTAAGAGTCGAATGACTCGAATTAGTAACATTTGCTGGACTTATTTTTGGTTTTATATTTTATCGCATTTTTACAATAGTATTATTTCAACGCTAAAACAAATGAAATCGGTATTGTAATAATTTCGCATTAACTTATAAGGATGGCTAAAAATTACACTCCGTAACAATCAACCATTCAAACGGTAATTATTAAATTAGTTATTAACGTGGGGAAGCAAAATTCTGTATCTTTTTTAATTCCTTATATTTTCTTCCAACTTTTATTTCGCGTACCCTCAACTAGTCCTTCGCATACCCTCAGGGGTACGCGTACCACAGGTTGGAAACCTCTGCCGTAGACGGATTCCGTCCATAATTTGGGGAAAATCAGCATTTTCTATCTTTTTTTAGTTTTGTTAAGGACAGTATACAAATGTTACGAGTATACCGTATACAAAAGTAACAATAACGAGCTGTCTAGCTCCTTATTGTTTTTGAATTATCAAGTTCACGTATAGATCAAAAACCAAACATGATTCCAAAAAGAGATTTTTGTGATGATATGAAGATTCAGTAAAATCTCGAGGTCGAATTTTTTGACCGTTAACAATACTTTCTCTTTGTATACTTCGCACAATTGAAAGTAACAAAGATTCTGTAAGATTGAAATGTGGCTAAGATATCGTCGCTTTAACAACATATCTCAATTTTTTGAAATTTCAAAAAGGAAGAAAATACTCAATTTTTCGCAACCAATAAAAAATATTTCTGAATATTTTTAACATCCGATATAAACATGAGACTAAGTTTTCCTACCTGATATGAAAAAAATTTCAAAAATATTCGTTACCGGTAGCGAAGAATTGAGTATTTTCTTCCTCTTTGAAATTTCCAAAAATTGAAATAGGTGGTGTTGTTTGTTAAGCGACGATATACAGAGGCTGCGAATCGGAGGGGGGGGGGGGCAGTCGTCACCCCTACTTTTTGCGGGAAAAATTAAATTTTTATTTCACTTTAGCTGCCTAAAACTAAATATTTGTGTGATATGCTACATTGTAATATTATTTAAAGAAACAAACATTTTGGATAACACAATTGAATTGTTTTTGTTTTCTTCTTCATATACAGAGCAATTCTTCTAATAAATTTTATATTTCATATACTTTCCAATTTTAAACTTTTATTTTAGTAACTCACGTATAATTTGATAGGTTTACTTTCCCTCGTTTTTGCATTTCACTTATAATACAATGGTTGCAATTATATTTCTGTATTTCGCACAAAGCGCAATGCTATTCATTTCACTCTTATAGAACTTATTCTTTTTTTAATGTATTCTTGTACTCCAAACATAGCATGCAATTTTTCTTTCACATAATCTTGCCGGTCAGTTTCTTCGTATTCAGATGCAATGCAAATTTTCTCTTTTAATTCGTATGTCTATAATGTAATTCTTTTTTAATAAAGTCCACTTACATTTACATCAAACCGGATAGGAGCTATATGAGTTCTAGAGACGGAATTGTGGTACTAATATGATACTTATGAAGGACACTAGATCTCTAGATAATTCTTTTTATTCTAGCGTACTCTCATTTCACGAAATATGGATAATGAAGAATTAAAATGCATATTCAGATTAGACAGTGGCGAATCCAGAATTTGAGTCTGGGGGAAGGCTGAGGTCATAAAAATTTTGTATCGTCGTGATGAATGTCAAACTTCAAGGCTGAAGTAAACCAAAACTCTTTAACTTTACAGACTTTACTCGCCTGACAATAAGAATCATAAAGAACGATACAATAGTTTCGATAATTTAATAAAAAATACAATGAAATAACTAGTCAAAAAATGTTTTCGTCCACGTCAACGCTACAAGTACAAGTGGAATGACTAGAAAATTAGAAAAATTTTCGAGCCTGTGAAGCCAGAAAGCAATGATGTCACGTTTTTATTATTTTTTTAAAAAGGGGAAATTAAGAACAAGCAGTTGAAGTCATATTAAATAAAATCAAGAATTCTGGTTTAGCTGGGGAGGGGGAGCTGCATCCCGATCCCAGCCGCCCTGGATTCGCCCCTGAGATTAGAAAAATTACAAGTTCAGACGAAAATTTATCATAGAAATTCCAAATGAAATCGTTTTATATCTTAAATGAATATTTTACTGCTGGATTCTTTCTAAAATTACAATAGTAGATTATTTAACAAAAGTTCGCAGATTTTGTTCATATTTTTTTCATGGAAACTATTTATTTCAAGTTCATTTTCTAAAAATTAAAATGCAACATTTTATTCCTACATCAATGAATAATAATAATGCCAATAAACTGTTTATAAGAAAATATTTATTATTTTTTTAGTCGTTCTGCTCTGCTGCTTCATGAAATGCAGAGTGCCACGAACAAAACAAGAAATCGAGGCGGATTTCAAAAGAAAAGAAATCACGCGCAGGTTCCGATTCCTATTGGACAGAGTTCAAATAGAAGATACAAGCCTCCGAACAGGTAATCGTTCATTTTTCAATGCCACAAATTTCGGCTACAAGCGAATAAAGAAATAATTGAAGAAATACCAGAATATTTTCAATACTTAACATTTGGAGTTTTTCTGCTAAAGGTCAAAGAAATCCCATACTCATTATTTTCGATTTAGCAACTGACTATTTTTTTTAAACAACTTTGAAACATAATTTTATTAAATAGTTGAAGAAATACAAGAATATTTCAATACTTAACAATTGTATTTTCTACAAGTGATCAAGTAATTTCCCCTGCGCTTTCTTTTAAACTTTGCAACATAAATTTTTCGGATACCCATTCTATAGAGGTAATAGCAAATTTTCCAAATATTCGATGATCTCATGATTAATATAACAGAACAAAAAAGCAATAGATTTACGAGAACGGCAAGTACACAGATGAATAGAAAAACTTATTACCAGAAAAAAATTACTGCATATGAAAATGAATTGCAACAGCACCAAACCGCGGGACACTTTCTCATTTCTTTCTTTACTCATTTACTTGCCCAAACCTTTACCATGTTCTTTTATAAGAAATGTATATTTTTCAATCATCCTTTCATGTGTTTTTTATATTCCCAAAAACAGTGGCGGTGACTCGGGGGACAAGAGGGCAATCGACCCCTCCCCACTTTTTGCTGAAAAAAAATTAATTTTTGTTTAATTTTAGCCAAAAACAAGGAATTATATATTTAAAAAAATCAATAGCGTCCGGGAAAGAAATTACCTTTGAAAAATTCTCTATCTTTTTACTAAATATAGAACTCGCACTTTACAGAAAACTATATATCGCCTTTTTCTTAATGTTGAAATTTTAACGTTCATAAACAAAATTACACATAAAAAACAGTCAGTGTTTGTTGAAAAATAATAAATTACTTTGTGTTCCATATTTTTAAAAGTAATAACTTTTGAACCCTAATTTCATAATTTATTCCACTAGCAAAACGTAGTTATTAAAGAAAGTCGCTCTCTCTTTGACTTCAAATCATATTCTCAATTCAAAATTTAAAAATTAATGAAATCAAGAAGACAGTTTAAAGTAAAACATGTAGATGCACGATATATTAGCGCAATCTATGTTCGGCGATAGAGGTCTCGTTGGCTGAGTGGCTAAAGCGACAGGTTAGGAAGCGAGTTAGTTGTCGGGAGTTCGAATCAAAGGTTCGTCTGCGTACTCAGTTTTTGCAATGTGTTTGACGCGACAAGTTTGCCACAAGTTCTTTCGTGGTGACTTCGTCGTTTGTGTTAACTTGCGGTCTTGCCGTGTCAAGCGTGCAGACTACTGCAAACTAAAATTGCTATATGGGAACTCAAACTGTGTTATAAACATATAGCCAAAAAATCTTCTGGTAGTTGTCATAGTATTTTTCTCTTTTCCCGTGTGACGTCAGAATCAGTATTTTTTCGATGTTCACCGACTAAATAGAGTTTGTGACATAATGCTGTTTTTCAGCTTTTGTCCTCTTTGCTACCTCCTAACACCTTCCGAGTTTATCTAGCATTAATTGAATACCCCGCATATTTAATCCAATCTTTTCGACCTACTTTTTTTTTATATAAAAAAAGTAAACATTTGCTCCTCGTTCAATAAGAACTTCGAGAAATAACAGCTATTTTAGTGACGAAAAATCCTGAATTAAAATAACTTTCGAATTAATTTTCATTTTTAAAAATGTATGCTTATTAGGCAACGAATATCTCTTCACAGCCTAACTATTCAATTGAGCTAAAGCTTGTCATACAAATTCCTTGAAGTAAAATGACTTTTTAAAATTTAAGAAATCTATTCGAACTCTTTTCAAAGTTTGTATAGATTTACAGAAAAATAGATGCCGTATGCTATTTTTAAAACTACCATGGGGAAACATTTGTTTAAACGAAAGACGATGAAATTACAAAAACTTCTTCCTGATCAGTCTAAATCGTGCTTTAAAAGATGTAAAGAATTATATTTTATTTAGTTCGAATCAATAAATGTAATACAAAAATTACGAATTTTTTTTATATGGTCCTCCGGTCCTTTTAGACACATTTCACAAAAATTCTTGATACACAAACATTTTAAATAAAAGAAATTCCACTCTCCTGCAGATAAAACCCACCGAGATATGAAGCTTTCAATATCACTATTTTACACCATTTCAATGGCCGCCTCAAGGACGATCCACCAATCAACGCCCTGTATATAAAACATTTGTCGTTGTCTCATTTCATAATAGTAATGTTCCGCATTGTTCTTTCAGCTATTGAAAAAGTCAATGAGCTCTATACCAACAGAGAGAAAATGAAACGCCGAAAAAAGAAAAAGGCCGACGATGAAGAGGAAACACTATCCGTGGGCAGTAGCTACCTTTTTGTTGACGAAAAGTTGACCATCAAAGAACGAGTAAAAAAGCTACTAGGTCTCTTAGACGATAATGCTTCAGACACCGACTCAATGAAAGAAACCACAGACAAAAGCGATGATCAACTGAAACGTAGTACCTCGGCGGATGAGCTGTCTTCCTTGCCAGAAGTGAAGATAGTGGAAATCGCCAAGTCTCGACAAGTGTCAGAAGAATCTTCAGACTCTCCTAAGCTGGGAGAATCACATTCAAAATTGTCTCTTCTGCTAGATTCGCCACCTAGAACTCACGATACTTTGTCAAGACTTTCATTACTTCAAGATTCACCACCCAATTATGGAGTTACTCTTCTAGAAGATACTCCACCAGCTCATCAAGCCAAAAAGTCAGATCAAGAAAGCGCGAAAGCCAGCGACTCAGGAAAATTCAAGTTTGGCAAGAAAACTGAATCACAAGAATCTCAAGATTCAGAGCATTCCATAAAGAAGCAGGAGTCAACAGATTCCGATAAAAATTCTCACAAATTGAAGCAGAAGTCGGATTCCCAAGGGTCTGAGGATAGAAAGGTTAAGCATTCAAAATCTGACTCGCAAGACTCTGAGAACGGAAAGAGTCGCAAGCAGAAATCAGATTCCCAAGAATCTAATGATTCGTTCGACAATCTTCCAAAAGTTAAGAACAAGAGAATATTTGAGCCACATGAATCAAAACTAACAAGACGTGAATCCATGGGTGGATATTCAGGGATTGACGGCAGCCACAAATGGAGAAAATCGCCAAATGCCAAAACAAAAAATGAGTCAAAAGTTACAAAATCTTTGGACGTGAATGTAAGTTCTCACTCTTAATAAGTGAGAACTTTATTACTTTTATACAAGTTTAAACAAAAAACAGCACTGACACGAACTATATACAGATTCTTATGAACTCGTGCAACGACAACAAAAAAGGATCATATAACTACAATGGATAAAATAATACCAGCAAAGAGGATGATACTTGCCATAGATCCCAGGACTGCAATCCACTTATAGCGACAGAAAAAAAGGAAATACTATTCGCACACATTGAACCTTAATTAGAAGAAAAAGAGAGACATTGAAGTAACAGATGTATAGTACAATGCCATCTGCATCACAGAAATATTATTAAAAAATGTGCCTTTGGGTTTTGTTGCACATTCCACACAGTCAATGAAGGATTATTTATCTTTTCGAAGACTCCTGGTGTCGTGTTCGATCTTCTCTATAACAAAAGCGATTGTTCACTTCGAGATATTTGATGGGCTCGCAAGTGTCTCATACACCGACCACTTCATATTCTCCAGAAGTAGTTCAGAGATTCAAATTTAGGAAGCATAAAGGCTATGCCTTCTAATTCCCAGCTGGGGATACGCCGTGCTTAAAAATCATGCGGCGGCGGAATGATACTACGCATAAACTTCCAGAATGGCATGTCATGAGAAACACCTTGCTGGTTGCATATGGCATCTGTTAGGGCTTTAGACAGAAACTAAGGTCTGGCATTTCCAACCATTCATACATCTGTTACTTCAGACTTTTTTTTCTTCACTAATAAAGGATCTATGTGCATTGCAGGTTTCCTCCCCCCCTCCCTGCCAGAATATGAGGATTACAGTTCTAGATGCTGTGGTAGTTTGTATTATGCATTTTTACTCCATCCTTATTGCAGACATCCTGTACAACAAGTTACTCTACTATTAGTTTCTTAATAATAGAGATGTTTTTGTCATCAAATTACGAACCAAACTGACAAACTAATTTTCATCCTATATTCTAAAAATTAGTCTTCAAGAATTTACGAGCTATAGACCATTCATTTTGGAGTAGAACTACACAGATATAGCTTTACAGACTTATAGGTAGGCAGCTTTGGTACATCTTCATAAAAATTATTTACTTCCAGTCTTTGGATATTGAGAAATATACAGATTTTTCCCATTAAAGTTTTAAATAAGATTACAGAAAGGGAAAAAATTATTTGGTAAATTACACATAATTCAAATGCGTTTTTATTTATTATCATTTTTTTTATGAAAATTATATTTTAAAAATTTTTAATCTGGCAATGATTTTGGATTTGCAAATAAAAATCATGTATCCCATACAAAGGAATGCAATTATTAAATTTATCATGGATAGATATAATAATAAAATTTTATGATATTCTATAAGATGAAAAGTTCTGGCTGACTTAATAAACTATCATTAAATCTGAAAGATATATAAATTTGCCAATTAATGCAAAATAAATGTTGGTCAGTTTCCATTAACTGATGTTCTCTGGGTCTACCAGAAAAACTCGTATTTAACCTCTTAACAACTTTCCTTGCTGTTAAAATGATAATAAAAAAATGATCGCCTGAACTATCATTATAGGGTTAAGTTAGGATATTCAATATTTGAAGTTCTTCACAACCAATATCATTAATAAAAATGATTTTACTAGGCTTTTGTTACTAGGTACTCCTATGGACTAGAAGTATATCTCACGGATGGGAAGGAAGGTCCATTTTCCAGACGACTAAATATCAAACCTAACAATCAATTTTAAGTAAACAGACAGTCTTCACATGAGTGAAGTTTTTGTTTGGTGGTTTTGGCCTTTATTTGAAATTTCCTTCCAATTTTGATTCCCATGATATTTTTTCTTCTATAATTATAGCATTTTAGAAACTTCTAACTCTCCATTATATATGGCTGATCTTTCAAATCTTTTGGATATATTTTAATTTCATTTTTAAAATCAGCTGGCAAATGGTTTCATGTTCTTTTACAGGGGTGTCCGGGAGTTGGCCAGGGCCCTCCTGTCAGGAATTCTGTGCCCCCTCCCCCATTGGGGCTAATCGTTGTACCCCGTTCACTCAACAGGCTATTCAACTAGTAGATAAATAAAGATCTGGTGAAAATTTGAGGGTCATCATTACACCCCTTCCCTTATACAGCAGGTTATGTCCCCCCCCTGTAGGGGAGATCCTGCCCCCCCCCTCCTTCAGCAGACTTTAATACCGCTCCTGCTATTTTAGCTATCATCACAGACATTTGATGAGTGAGGATTAACAAAGTTTAGGCATCAATCACTCAATTCTGATCCCTAAGATTTTTTCATTTTATTATTTTTTTGTTTATATATTTTAAATTGGATCCTGTTGTAGTTGTTTAATACTAAACGGAGATGATGCGGACAGTGAATTAATTTCAGAAATTGAGAACGATTGTCTAAAATCAGTACGACTAATACTAAAACGTTAATTTAAAATGCCCTCTAAAAAGTACAATCTTTGCGATCAGAATGATTTGCAAGAAATTTGGGGGATGTTATTGCAAGATTGTGAAAATAAAATATATACAAAACTTAATACATTTTAGGTATTTAATTATGAAAATTATAGATTAAAACATTGTAGATAAACAAAAGCATGTGATATAAGATCACTGCGACTGATAGAAGGTATATAATAACTTCACCTAACAAAGGATTAAATGACTATTACATCACAGGCTTGGAAAAGTATTCACCTTTGTATTGCTACATATCATTTGACGAATAACAATTGTTTACATTTTCCCAATAAAGAATCAATCGGTCGAGCAACATATTTTGAATAAGTAGCAAAAGAAAGAATGAGTGCAACAGAACAGAAATGATTCATTCTCATGCAATATACATTAATTGCTTCTGCCAATTTAATTTTGGAATCCAGTGGCTCGTCTTGCCTTTTGCTACTTACAGTATCATGTCACAACATAACTTAAAAAAATATGCAGTTAGATGTTATACGCAGTTACATTTAGCATGTAAATGTGATGTCATGTAAATCGACTTCATTAACAATCACACTGAAATGCTTGATGGCTAATACAACTCAATGATGAGAAGAAACAAGTTGTATTAGTTTATCATTTTGAGCTATTTTTAACTACAAACTAAATCAAATTGGCCATTTGAATCTGTTCATTTATATTCTTCATGCACATTCGTATTCCCATAACATTCATGCTGTAGGGAGGGTTATTTCAGTTTGACTTCTTTTTAAATAACATCGGCCTGATTAGCTCACCATACGTGCACTAGTAATATATCAAGAATGCCTTAAGAAAAACATGAGGCAAAGTTTTAATTACAAAATTTAGCAGAATTCTTAAGTAAATATTAAGCTAAGCTTTATTCTAAGAACTTAAAAAATAAAGGAAAAACAAAATTATACTCATTCTAAAAATTCAGTTTTTTTCCCATGAGAAGACAAAGGTCAATTAAGGATTTTAGTAGATTTATAAAAGTTTTATTTTCATGTAAAATAGACAAAAAGCAATAATTCATGCTAGCAAACTAGATAATAATAGGCTGCAAACTACAAAAATTAGAAGACAGTTAATTCCTATTTACTTAAAAATTTATTCAATGTAATATTTTGATGTCGATACATATGTATATATTTTTCAATTGATGTATGAAAGTATTTTAAAGTAGATTACCAATATGATAGAAAAAAAGTTGCAATGGATCTTAATTAAATTTGCACCTTATACTAAAGAATTTTTAAACTATTCTACTCATATTTCTGCTATTTATAATAACATTATATTCATGTTTCACACACATTGCATTGTTAATGAGCAATTAATATTATTCATGTACAGGTTCTAATTTGTAGTTTCATAAATAAAATATATTCTCTGAAAAAAAAAATGTGAGTTTTTTTTCCACAGGAAGACCATGAGTTTTAAAACTTTTTAAAAGAATTCCTTCCTCTGTTAATGCTTATAAGATGTACATGTACAAAGTTCACATGAGACTTTTTTTGCCAAACATATTCCATCCACGATTTTCACAATTTTTAAGATAAAGAAATGAATGAAGCGTCATTAAATGAAGCAGGTCCAAATATTAAAAAAATTCAACAGATCCAAAATTAGACCTACGAGTCTCAAAATATAAAATAAAAACAGTCTTTTGTAAATCTAATTTAAACTTGGAAATATAACAGATTATTTATCAATGTTATATATCAATGAATAGGACAAGAAATGAATAATACAATGTGGTGTGCACAATTTCTGTTGGTTAATTTGTCTTAGAAGTCCTTAAGCTGCAAATTTCATCGAAACTTAAAATTATACAAGGTTTTTTTCAGTTGTCAGTTCAGAGTGAACCGTGATGCAACATATATTTAAGTTGATTTCACAGCTTATGATAAGGATGCTAAATGAAGACCATGCTTTATAACATTTGGCTTTTCATTTTTTCAGTTGTGATAAACTCTCCACTTAAACATTTGTGAATATGGCCTAATCTCTCCAAAACATTTTTTGACAAAAAATAAAGTCAAGTGCCATTTTGTTTGAAAGCATGCAATAGAGAAACTAGTGCAAATATTTTAAATAAAAGACAATTCTGAATTATGTAAAAAATATATTTATTTTTAATTTCCAACTTTACATATCACAAACATGAAAAACTTTTCACATAAATATCACATTTCGGATTTAGTTGAAACAACATGCACGCCTGATAAATTACATTTTGTGCAATACAACAAAATTATAAGAAATTTGTAATCTATAAAATGTTATGGTCTTATCAATAATTTTAGCAAATAAAATTATAAATTTTACAACCACACATTTAAAAATTTATTCAATTCAATGAATTAGTGTTTTATTTGGCCATAAATTGTAGGATCTCAGGGATAGATATCAAATTACAGTCAAAATATTTTATTAAAAAATGTAGGTAACTGATAAACGTTCATATGATATGCAGACATGACACAGGCTTGGAACAAAAAAAGCTGAACTTCTTAAATATTTTATCGTGCCAAACATAAACAGCAAAAATTAAAATAAGCGATTAATTGAACAAATAAAATGAATAAATTTATACAAAAAGTGCTTGAGATATTAAAAATATTGTAGAATTTTTATAAGTATAAAAGAAAATTAATGGATTACTGCTATTTTCCTCCATTTTCAAAATTTTTTATTGCTGTCTTTCTTTGATGGGGGCTTTTTTTATTTTTTTCGACAATGTTATTTTCTTACTATCAAGTTCCACCTGGCAGCATTTGCTTGATGACCTTAAATTTTTGCACATGTTACTATTAATAGCA
>BGPR01000113.1:78084-104492 GCA_013235015.1 Araneus ventricosus
AGAGTTTCTCTTAATAGCGTTAGGTTGTCTATTCGAGATAGACCATTTGGGAGAAGATACATTTTATTCCAAGAAACTCACGATCTTTATAAGAAACTAAGGTTCATCTAACGAGTTATTTAGTCTTACTCCTTTAAGATGGATTCGCGAGAACGTTTTACTTTCTCGTATACGTTTTTACTTTCTCGTATACGAAGTATACAAAGAAAAAGTATTCTAATCGTTAAAATATTCGAACTCGAGATTTTGACGAATATCCACGTTTCAGACCTTCCTTAGTCCGATAAATACAAATTTGGAATTATGTCTGTCTGTGAACACGATAACTCAAAACAGTTAGAGCTAGAGGGATGAAATTTGGTACGTGATCTTTACACATAATTTGTAGGTTTCTATCAAATTTTGGACAAATACATCCCCGGGAAGTCTGTCTGCCAGTGTTCATGATAATTCAGAAGCTTAAATAGCTAGATACATAAATTTGGTACACAGTTTTATCATCAGGAATGTAGGTCCGTATCAAATTTTGGACCAAATCCGTCAAAGGGTTGACTGTCTGTCGGTCTGTATAATCGCATACTTGTGAACACGATAAATCCTAACCGCTATGACTTAGATAAATAAAAATTGGTATGAGGTCTGCTAACATTAATTGTAGATCCGTGCCCAATTTTCGTTTCAGTCGGTTGAAAAAAAGGCGTTCAAATTGCATATTCGATTCAAATTGCATATTGCTATTGTGCATTGGCGCAGCTTATTGGCGCCAAGCGGTTGTTTACAGTATTATTTCCTTTCGCCATGGCGCGGTCTACGAAGAACAAAGGAAACTGTAGTGAACCCCAAACCAAGGCGCTGATGACCGCCGCAGAAATTATGGCAACCCCTAAGGTTGGAATTGAGAATTTGTGCTGAATTCTCCAGGAAAATCTTGCGTGATATCTTTAATAAAATTTGGTACAGTGAAACTTCGATGAACCGTCACTCGTTTAACAGTCGGTTTCTGTCATCCGTCATTCTCTAAAAAGTTACGTAGGTTTATAGTTTTGTCATACATTTCTGTACATAACTACCGCCAATGGCCGTAACATGCTGAAAGCACCGGCTCTCGTCTGATCACCGCAGTTGCAATTGAAAACCTGGACAGTGGCGGACTGGCCAGGTTGCCAGCTTGCCCGATGGCAAGAGCGCCCCCTTAAACATAAACCTGTATGGGCCCCCAGGATTATGTGTGTATGAAAGAGAGAGAAAGTGAAGAGCTTTTCTCTAGAGAAATTCCTGCGTCATTTCTAAAGCAAACGAACAAAATAGCGAGTAAGTTTTATTATCCAGTCAACAAAGGATAAGTAGAAAAAAAATTGGTACAATTAAGTTTTATTAAAATTAAAGTTTTGAAATTTGGCACAGTTGTTGGGGGTGGAATACCTATCAGCAGAAGCCAATCAGAGTTTTCTGGTGCCTTTTTTAGCCTTTCTTGAATATCTCGAAAACTCTTCTGTTTTCACACTACATGTGAATTAACAAATTAAAGAGCGTAAAATTCCCTACAATTTCATGCTTTTATTTTTCTTCCAGTTTTAATATTTTTGCAGATACTGGCTCTAAACTAATTTTTAATTTTCAGTAATTTACGATCCCCTGGACCACCAAAACGGCGTTTTACCTATCTGGAAAATTTTTTTTAAAAATGCTCTATCATTAAAAAATATTCGTAGTTGAAATATTATTAGTTTTTTAAAATTAATTTTTGAACAGTGTCCGACAATTCTCGGAATCCCTATATTTTTGCGATTTTCACCGACTGAACGTCGTTTGTAACCCTATGTTCTATGGTAATTTTGATCCTCTTGATGCCTATTATCAGCCCTCTGAATTTGTCGGTCAAATTCAGCAACACCCTGTATAAAAATGATACCATTTTTTGATGTGAGTGAGCCCCCCATCGAGTCCTGGCAACCACTATTTTGAAACAAAGTCCGTCACTGAACCTGGGAACAACGCGTGCTGTTGGCATCGTTTTAAATTTTGTCCCATGTCCACCCAACCGGTTCGGTTGCTGTAATGGCATCAGGCACGGCGGCATGGGGCGGCTCTCTGTACATAACTACACTACTTTTGAAGTTTTAATTGATCGTTTTGTAAAATTAAACACAACATGTATGTAATGTTCACTTTTAAAGAATTTTATTTTCATTTTCGTCCCAAGCCAGCATATATGCATTAAGAGATTTCTGCTATCAATCTACTCGATTATCCGTCGCAACCCTGGTCCCGACGGTGACGGTTAATCGAAGTTCTACTCTACTCAAAAACGTTGCATAAAATCTTACTACCTGTGGTGTTATGGAAGGTCCGCAATTTTTATACGCGAGGAGGTCTGGGGAATGACACTTTTGTTGGGGAGTATACAAGAAAGTCTAGGGAAGCTCGCTCCCGCTGGTTTAAAGAAAAAGCTTATTTTTTTATTAGCAAATGAATTTCTTTGGATTTAGCGACTTACAAAAATTTTCTCGCGACCTCCAGAGGGGTGGCGACCCACGGTTTGCGCACCACTGCATTAAATTATGTGCTTAAGTGAACACAATAGTTCGAGTATCTTTTTCTTTCATCTTGCATTGGATCGCAGTACTTCTCTTTCATTTAAATTGTAGTAAATCTCAGTAGCAAAAAAGGTATTGTTAATATTTTACAGTATTTTATGCTACTTCCCAGATAGCATGTACACTTGCAGCAAGTTTGATTTTTCTTGATATTAACTTGTCATGACAAACTTGATGTGGCAACTTTGCAGCAAACTTCCTGCAAAGTAACAAAGCATAATCGACCAACCCACTTGCAAAACAAGTTTGCTGCAAAGATGATACAACACACTTAAAGTTAATCTTAGTATCTTTTTTAAAAAGCATCCGCTTTTTAATAGCATCTCTTAGGCCGTCCTTCTTTTTATTAATTCAATAAATCAATGATAATTTGTGAGAATACTAACTTTTTTATAAAAAAAATTTTCAACAATTTTCCATCTTTTTACTAAATATTGAACTCGCACTTTAAAGAAAACTATATCGCCTTTTTCTTAATGTTGAAATTTTAACGTTCATAAACAAAATTAAACCTGAAAAACAGTCAATGTTTATTGAAAAATAATAACTTACATTTTGTCCCATTTTAAAAGTAATTATTTTTGTGTGAACCCTAATTTCATAATTTACTCTACTGGTAAAACGTAGTTATTAACGAAAATCGCTCTCTCTTTGACTTCAAATCATATTCTCAGCACAAAATTTTTAAAAATTAATGAAATCAAGAAAACAGTTTAAAATAAATCCTATGCACGATCTATTAACGCAATCTATCTTCTCCTCTTAGATTCTAGCTGGCTGAGGGGTTAGGACGGCAGGTTTAGGAAGCGCGATGTCGGGGGTTCCAATTCGAGGTTGTGTTCGGGCTCTGCTTTTGCTATAGCTTGCAATGAGTTTGACGCGGCAAGCTTGTGACAAATTTGACGCGTGGTGACAAACGGGTCTATTCTGGTACTCCCGGTTGGGTTGGGAGACGTCACTTTTTCCGCACGTTAACAACGGGAAAAGTGAAAGAAGCTTGCACTCTCGTTGTGTCAAATTTGTTGCAGATTTGCAGAGCAAGATTGCTGCAAACTAAAATTGCTATCTGGGTTGGGAAGCGACACAAAATTTCTATAGCCAGCTAGTAACATCTTTTCAAATACAATCTTCAGTTTTCTTGATTAAAGTTCTTTTAAAAACTCATGAGGGTTAATTTATAATTCTGATTCCTGAAGACTATTTCCAGACAATATGGCCATAAATAAGAAAAAAAAAACTACATTTAGCTATAACTCTGTAGATTAAAATAAAATACAGCATTTTTTTTCTTTTAAAATATTAAAATGGATTTGCGTGTGCTTGCAACATCAAGATAACAACAGAAATCAATAATAATAATAATAATAATAATAATAATAATAATAATAATAATAATAATAATAATAATAACACAAATATAAATGAAGCCAATTTATACTCACGTGATATACCACCTGGGGCACCACAGATATGCGGATGAGAAGCCGCCAGACAATAAATCGAGCTTTCCCTTCCCTGGTGGGTTCAATAATTCTATGGGGTCATGTTGCCTCCACGCAGATGACGGTACGTACCTCTTCCAGGTTGGGTCGAGGCTGGTGGCGTCCATTAGGACTCTACCCTCAGTTCCTATGTTGATGTCGTGACGACGTTCATTCAGTTCACCCGGTGCGCTGCGGCATAAAGGGGTGAGCTCAGATTGGTTGGTTATGCTTAGCTGATACGCCTCAATTGCTCCCTGCGAATTTCATTTTGGAATCCATTGAACATCATACTGGTGGAAAAACATAAAAGAAGGTGTAGTTAAATCTTAGAAGACATGTACAGTTATTTTGTCACATGATTGCGACATGATGTGAATTGTGTGAATACGAACGTGAACACGTGACATCACGTGATTCCATTCTTACGATTTATTAAATGGATCTTACCAATCATTCACCATTAGACCCGGGGGTTAATTTTTACAGATAGATCTATTCTAAATCCTACGGAATGAACTTTAGAGGGCAATTTTTTTTATTCAAACGCATAACTCATTTATGACACTCTATTACTATCTACACGTGCGTATACTTCTTATTTGTGCATTTTTGCGTAATTCGACAAAGGTTCATTAATTTAGAGATCAAGTCTTGCTAATTACAATGGCTATGAAAAGAACTTAAAGGCTTCAACATCATTCCATTGGCTATTTTAAGAGGCCATAGTCTAAAGAAAAGGCAGAGTGTGCATATCATTTAGATTTCGAGAATTATGATATTGAAGCCACCATAAAGTGATTTACCTTCGTATTTTTTTCAACAGATGAGCTATTCTTAAATTTGTTCTGAGAAAATTTTAAATTTTCCGAATGACTTCATATTCTAGACAACATTTTGGCTTTTTTTATGTATCTTATCGCAGCACCATTTGAAACTTGTTCTTAATTTTCACTGGCATCTGCGGTTTTCAGATCTGGACTTTTTATTATCAGATAACATATCCTTTTTTTAGCGATTATTTTAAGACGAATTGCAGTTGCTCGTTGTAACTCACTCTGGACAAAAAATTAAAAGGTAAATGCTATAAGTAATTTTATTGGTTTTATGTATGTCTCTGATGGAATGAAATTTAATTTATCAAATATATCTCCAAAATTATAAATGGATGTCTGGAATTCTTTATTATTTCTGCATAGAAGTCGGCGTTTAGTGCAATTTCAGTCCTAATGATTTTAAGAAACTATTCAATTTTTTTTCGTACGGATGTTCTAATTGTTTTATGAAGTTAAGTTTCAATTCCATATAATATAATGGAAATTACTCCAAGTTGATAGTTTGAAAACTAATCACTTCCCTGAAAAGTTATTGAAAGTTGTGAAAATAGAATTTAATCCAAAAAGTTAGGAAATATTAAGTAAATATTTCCCAGTTAAATAAATTAAAATTTATGAAATTTTAAGCTACCACAACACAAGAAGTTCAGAAAATTATGTGGAAAAATTAAACTAGAAAGCTAAATTCAAAATTAGAAATTTAAAAACAGATTTTTTAGATGTAGATTAAATTTCCATTCGAGAATCATAATCTAGGAGCGAAAAATCGGCTGTGATATTACAGAGCGTTATAGTTAATTTTTTTAGTAAATATTAGTACTGTAAATTAGTTAATACTGTAATATTTCGGAACTCTGTACCAGAATAAATTTCTTCAGCAGAGATAAAAATAACATGTATGTCCAGTTTCAAAGGTCAAACTCTGATTTTATCTTCGTTCGAATTTTTAAAAACATATTAGTAATTGTTTGTTTTGCGATAACAGTGCGATATGATAGATGCATCCATTTGAACAAATGGACTTCTCAGGCTATAACTTTTTAATCAATGCCAGAAGATTATGTTTGTAATCAAATTAATTTGGCTTAATCGTTAAACCACTTTTGAAAATTCGACCAGAAGAAAAAACCGAAACTAATTTTCTGTGGATTTTCTTGTTTCAAAATTCAAGTTGATCGTTTCTAACTGTTATCGGTGACACAAAACTATTTCCAGTTAACAGATTTTGTAGAGTTTTTCTGACAATTTATTTGTAAAAATTATCAACAAATGTTGAAGGTTAGTTTACAACGGAATAGTCGTTTGCATAGAGTATGGACGAGTTTTCTGTTTTGTTTATTTGGGAGTAATGTAGAACTTACGCTATACCTATATTCCGGTGTAATGCTTCGTCAATGAGAAGCATTAAAATTTCAACACTCTGTTCGAAGATGTTAATTAATGTTTAAAGTTGAGTTCCTTAATGTTATGGCTTAAAGATGCTTTGAAAATATTAAATTTGATGTTCCTATTGCCGTAGCTCTCAATGTTGACTTAAAATAAGAGGCTTCATTTTGTGGAAAGGCTGCCATAATTGTTCGTTATCGCTCTTTTTGGCTTCTTCTAAGGTTTGTTTGTCGGATAAATTTTTAACCAAACGATTTAGATAATCACTGGTGGTTAAATTTTTAGCCAAACTATTTAGCTAATTACTATCATTACAATTGAAATTTAGACGCTTTAAATAAAAAGAATTAAGCGAACTCAACCCAGAATTCAACGCTTTGTGTACTAAAACTAAATAAAAAACTGGTTCGAACTCTCTTGATACAGTATCCAAACTTATTTGGCGATTGCTTAAATCGGAGGGTTACTAGAAAACTGTCTGTGATTCCAAAATTAACAAAACAGAAAACTCGTCCACTGTCAAAAGCATCCTTTATTTTTTTCACTTATGCATTTTGCTGACATGTCTGTGGAAGCAAATTTCTAAGCTGAGTTAAAGGAATTAAAATCTTTTGATAGAAAATAATTTTTGGCTTCGATCTTTTCAAAACATTTTTATTCGAAAAATAACAGGAATGCTCCATATTCAAGCAAGGAAAATAATATTAGATGATTATAACATAAAATATTATATTTGCTTTCTTTGTAAATCTGCAATGCAGTTTTCTACTCTTTTCATTTTATTAGAACATTCTTCCACGACGCATTTTCACGAAAGAAATTCTGAAACCTTAATGACAATCGGAAATCTATACTGTTCTTTCTGAAAGGTAGAAAAAAAAATCATCGATCATTGTTACAGTAAAAATGCTGAAATATCGTAAGCGATATAAGAATAAAAGATTGGGGAGCTGTTAATTATATGTTCCTGGAAGTGGAAAATAGAGTTTGATATTTGAAATAATCGATATCGCAGTTTTTTTTTTATCACGGTAACACAACTGTCCAATTTATCGGCTAAAATACCCGATTAAACGATTCTTTGCTTGTTTTTCTCTTATATTTCTCAAAACGGTTTTCTCAAACATAATTTTAACAAATCGAACTCTATTTTTTTATTTATTGCTCTTATAAACGAGTAAGATAAACATGTAAAAGAATAAACTGATTATAAAGCACATGGTTTCACTTATGATATTTTTATTATTTGGATTTGGTTAGCAAATTCGAATAACTTAACCGATTTTAGTTGACCTAAAGTATAGTTTAGTTGGAAATTTAAAAAACTACGGGACTCGAGAGGTTGAGAAATACAAAAAAGATGTAGTTAGCCCAAATGCACATGAAAAAAGGAGAATAAATAGAAATGTAACCATTTTTTTCGATTAAGTCTTAAAAATTTCTTAATTCCTTTTAATAATCAAGTTCCCAATTTCCTTTTATTAATCAAGCAAAATAATGAATCGCTTTACTTTTTACTTCAAATGATAAACTAATTGTTTCTTTAGTTAAGATCGCAATGCTGATCTATATACAGGGTGCTTCAAAAGTCCTTAGACAAACTTTAAAAGTAGGTTAGGCATACAAAGACAAGAATTTTTACAATAGAACTCGGGGTCTCAAAAGCAAAGGGCGACTCTTTGTCACTGAGTTAAGTAAAGGAAAAGAATACACCAGATAAAGTGTGCAACACGGAATACAAATTCACATGACAACTACATAATTGCATGAATAACAGCAGTATAAGCCATCCACAGCATGATAGATACGATGACAAGTAGGGCGCAACATCCACAACAAACCTTTAAAAGTAAGTGCGATAGAAGCTTCGCATGTTTTGTTCATGCTATTGTGAATTTGTATTCCATTAAACCTGTGTTGTACACTTTATCTGTTGTATTCTTGCCTTTGAGTTTAATGTCCCACGATCTATTGTAAAAATGGCTTGTTCTGTACGCCTGATATACCTTTAAATTTTATCTAAAGACTTTTTAATTAATTCGGTTAGATTTAATATTTAGCTTTCAACCAATAACTATTTTTTATGGAAGTTATTATTTGCAGGTACTGTACTTGCGGATAAAACGTTATTTGCAGGTACTGTACCTGCGGATAAAACGTTATTTGCAGGTACTGTACCTGCGGATAAAACGTTATTTGCAGGTACTGTACCTGCGGATAAAGCGTTATTTGCAGGTACTGTACCTGCGGATAAAGCGTTATTTTTATTTTCCTATTATATTAATTTTTCAGAATTTAATTCTAAATTCAGGCTTCTAATTTCAAATAGTGAAAAAGTGGACATTTAGGACACTTTTCGAGGGAGGACAGAACTTACAAAAGGAGGATGGTTGGTCAGCTTAATATTTGGCATTGCATAAAAATAAAACGGACTTGGAAAGAATATAACATAATTATTTAATCAGTTTGAAGCGGTGGCTAAATTTCTTCCAGTCTTGCCCTATCCCCGTTTAATGAAATGTGGAATTTTAAATAATGATTATCAAAATGTGTTTTGACTTTGTATTTAGTTGTTTTAATTAATACATTTTGTTTCTGTATTAATAGGATGTATATTTCCTTACTTTGATTGCAGTATTTCGTTTATTCGAATTCTTTTTAATCTCCTTTTCATGGCTTCGACTTCCTCTTTTTTTTTTGTCATTTTTTGATCCTCTAATGGAGTGTGCGTCACGGGTTGAGTAGCACTGCTTTACGAGATAAACTTTTAACGTATCAAACGATGATAATGGGTTATTTTTTCAAAACAAAAGACTTTACAGAATTGATTTTTTTTCATATTAAACAATAAGTATTTAAATTTCAGAAACCACAATGTCAGATTTCAAAAAATCTACACATTAATTCATTCTTTTGTTTCAAAATTGATCAGCTTAAGATCAATGCGTATTAGTTTTTAAGACATTCTAATCCATTCTCCTTGTGTAAATTTATGAACAATACATTACTCCAAAGGAAAGTGGCAACAGTTTTCGAGCTCTTTTATAATATCTGTAACAAATCTTCTGTAAACGATTGCACTAAAAGACAACTACTCTAAGAAAGATATTTTATTTTTCTACTTCCTTCTCGAATGAACAAATTAGAATAATTCTTCACAGCGCAGGTGTTTTTCTACTCGAATTACGTCATCATTCTGAGAGCCTGGTGAGACAGGTAAGTCTAGAATGCGTTTGATAATCGTTTGTCTCGTGACGGAATGATTGCATTCACAATTTTTGACTTAATAACGCAAATTTAAATCAGATTAAAAAAGAAATCTAAGCATTTTGACTGTATAGTGACTTAGTGATTTCTGAGATATGATGCTTGTTGTTTACTTATGCAGATGCATCTTGGACAGGAAAAAACACTTATAGAAAAATAAAAACAGTTACTTGTTTTTATTTTAAGAAATCACATCTTAGAAATGAATGGCGGAAAAAGAATATGGCCACCCTTCTAGGAGGACGCCATTTTTTTTTTTGTCTTGACCGAATTGGATCGGCAATTTTTCTAGTCCATCTCCTGATGCCAATTTTACTTAATTTTTAATCAGATTGAAATGAATTTTGGAATGAATATTTTTTGAATTAGGGGATAACAGCCTTTGTTGCTAAAAATCCCTCTAATCTAAAAATCTCTCGGAGATACAATTCAAGTCAAGTCAAATGAATGGTTCATCTTTTTTGGTATTCACAATAGATTTCGAACTCAGCAAAATTTTAAGAAATTGAAAAGCTGCCCATCACTGTGAAGAAGAAATTTAATCAATACTTATAGTTATTCGTTATTCCAAGTGATTTTCATAATCTTATTCACAGTTGAATAATTGCAGTTTTTCTTTAAACTATTGAACTTCATTACTAATTAGGATTAGATAGAGTAGAAAAGTTTTATAAAAAGTTCAAATTCATTTGTCTTAAATCGAACATATTTCTTTGTAAACAACTAACGAGTTACAAAGTTTATTATAGTTCAAATGTCATTATTTGACGATAAGTTTTGAGTGGCATTCTGTGCCTATTATTAAGACCTGTGCATGGTATAACTTATATATAATATTTTATAATTATACTAGCTGTTACCCGCGACTTCGTGCGCGAAGAATTTGAATTGCTACTTTTTTAAAAAAAATTACGAATGTAAATGTTTCGTTATATATAGAAAGGGGAAACCAAAAGTTCTGACTTTTGATAATACATAATTGGACGACTAATTTAATTCTCTGTTACTGTAAATTACATCATTGTACTCAATGGTATCATCTGCTCTTTGGAATATATCATCCACCATGCTATATGTCATCTGCTTCTACTGTTTAAAGGAATACATAAGACAAAATATACCTTCCTATTCTAAAAACTCTGACAACCATATCATATACGTCAATGGACGATCCTGGTTTGTTTATTTTGGATTCATAGACCGTTTTAAGGTAACCTTCCGATTTAAGTAATCGCCAAATCTATTTGGCAGCTGTATCAAGCGCCAAGCTCGAATTAGTTCTTTCTTTAGTAAACAAAACGTTGAATTCCGTGTTCTTTGGGTTTGTGTAATCCTTTCTATTTAAATCGGTTAGAAACAGCTCTTAAAGCATTAAAATTCGAAACTGAACTATTGTAATTAGCTACATCGTTTGGTTACAAATTTAACCGCCTAAAAAATTTTGGATGTCGATGAAAAGAGCGATAAAGAATAATTTTGGCAACATTTCCACTAAATTAGGCTCTTATTTTAAGTAAATATTGAACGATATTTTCATTTAGTTATACTTAACTTTAGTTTTTAAATTTTAATCTAAAAACTCTTGAAACTATATTATATCTACCATTAGATTTCTGTCCCGGCGTTTATTTTTCAGTTATTATTCCAGAGATTTTCTTTTCTCAGCAAGATCCGTGATGCATGACTTTAAAAATAAGTTATTCTACATGCTTGCGCTTTTCTGAAGGATCACGTGACATTTCATTTTGTTTACGCATTCCTTAAGGATCACGTGGCAGTTGATTGAAAAATAAAGTAATAATCTTCATCACAAATCGCTTGTTAATTATTTAATTGTTATCTGTAACCAAAAATAATGAATTTAACATGATGTCACCTACCCAATGTCCGTTCATGGGTTCCAAGTTACAACCTTGCCAATTTTCATCCAAATCGGTTTGGTAGTTTTGCCGTGAATGCGTAACAAACAGACAGACACACTTTCGCATTTATTATATTATATGGATATTTATAAAAATAAGCAAAATTTTCAGAAATAAAGGTGAATTAGTTCAAAGTCTAACCGTTGCCTAGCAACGGAGTAGCTATAAATCTTCGTTATTTCAAAATCGTCTTCACGCATTTTAAAATTTTTGAACTTTTAAAAATTAATAACAGTCGAAGGGAAAATGTCAGGGAAATAAAATTGGTATCATTGAAAAGGTAAAAATTTGAACTTTAAGATGGTATAAAAATATTTTTTGTCGGACAGTTTGCTCCGAAGTTACGGCGGAAAAACGGTTTCGGTTATTTTCTAATTAACTGACTGTTTAATTAACTTTTGGACTTAGAAAAGTTCATAAGTGTCTTCCCCTTGTCTTAAATAATAAGTGTACAAAATTTGGTTGAAAACCGTCCATTGGTTTAGGAGGAGATGTGGAACATAGCCACATACCCACATACATACCCACATACATATCCACATACATATCCACATACCCACAATGACTTTTATTTATATTAAGATATCTTAATTATCAAATATTATATATAATATTATGTTAAAACCTTTAATATACTGTGGTCAAGAAAACCATTTAAAGCTGTCGTGCTTATGCATCTAACGCTCTTGTCTACTTTTATATTGCATTCGTTAATGGAAAATTAAAAAAAAGAAACCATGGAATTTCGTATAAATATTATGAATTATTTCTTTTTATATATTTTAAATTTTTTTTCATATTATTTTCGTGATTGACTTAGTTTTTGTAGGTTCTGTGACATGGACTATTTGGAAAAAAGAAAATCTATCTATTTTTTAGCTTCAACCTTTGAAATATTTCACAGCTAATTAACTACGCAGTATCTGTATCAAAAGAATGTACACCTACATCTGTACCAAACCGGATAGTGTGTTGTAAATGTTAAATGTATTATCAAAAGAATGATTGTTTTCATAGTATTTAAATGTGGAAATATTTTGATCGTTATGTGCTCTTAAATTGCAAATTCTGAATAATATTCCATTCGTTTTCCAAGATCTTCAAGCCAGCTCCCAGCCAATTTTAAAAGTTTCTCAGATAATTATTGCTGAGAAGGAGAAACATTTTTCTTACCTTAAAGTTCGTTTGTGATTTAAAATTATAGAGTTTAACTTTTTTTTTGTCTGCCCTCGTTGCCTAATAGACACAAATGAAATCTAAAATCAGTTTGACTTTTAAATTGCAAAAAATGGAACGATAAGCTGTAGAACTAGTTTATAGTAATCTTACCTGATTTTTTTTCCTCAAAGAACTGATCAAAATAAAGAAACACCGTGTAATTAGATTTTAAATAATTATTATTGACATAACAGAACAAGTTCTGGACCCATATATCAGACAGCAAAACCTTCCATTCTTGAGTTCTTTAGTCCGAAAATCATTTCTTCAAGTCATCAATATATCACAACACTGGATCGAAAAGCGAAAGTTTAACTTCAATTTTTAAAATTTTTTCCCCCTTTTTTATTACGTATATACTTTTTTTTAACTGAGAGTTACTTAACTATAACAATAATTTTGAGTAATAATTGCTTATTTCCCTTGATCAGATTGCCAAATTGAATGCTTTTCTAGAAAATACGAAAAGTGTTAAGATTTAGTTTAGTTATTCGATTCTTCAGAGTGCAAAATTATAAATAGTGCTTGCAACTCTGTAATTTGCTCATTAAACGGAGTCGCGATGGCCTGCAGATAGAGTCTCGGCTTTCGGATTGGACGTTTGCTGGTTCGAGACTCGTTTTCACCGAACATCCGCCATGTATGAGGACCTAATGCTTGATAAACTTGTTATCGTGGGTTAAATGTCTTCATGCTAGTTTGGAGTGGAAGTTTGGTGAGTGGGGAAGCATGAAAGTCCTTCAGGTGCCATCCTCGTCTTCCGATTTTGCTTCAAAATTGACAAATATATCTCTTGACAGCCATCGTTCGAAATTCTATTATTTTATCACATTCATGTAAGTTTTATCTCTCTTATCTCTCATCAGTTCGAAAATGAATTTTAAACAAAGAATTTATTTCAATTGTGTGTTTTAGCAACATAATTTTACTTTTATATTACTATAGCGATACTTATAATTCATACATGTAAGCTTTTGACTTTAAAAAGAGGAAGTAATCAACATAAAGTTATTTTTGAAATTTTGATTTTGAAATAGGTGAGAAATAAATTACATTAATGCAATAAAATATAAAGTCTGTCAACAATGAAGTACTAAATGGAAAACAAAACAAACAAACAAAAAAAACCCACGAAATATTTATGAATGAATTTAGAGAGACCAAGCCAAAATTACCGAAAATTATTCACTATTCAAAAAACGCGATTTTCAAAGATTTAAAAAAAAAATTACACTGAAAATTAAAAAAAAAAGATATTATGTTAATTTCACAAAAAATAGAGTAAAAAATTTATTTCAATAAATACTTAACTCATGATCAGGATAGTATATAGAATAGGACGTACTACTCTGCATATTGTATTGTAAACTAGAACCTACCAACACGGTTTGAATAAAATAAAGTTATATTTTTACTTACCTACGAATTCATGTTAATTCATAATATGCTTTAACTGGATTAAAAATTAATAATAAATTATCAGATCTTATATTATGAGCCATTTTAAGATGTTTTCGAGGTGTGTTATAAAACTTCCTATCAAGCATGGAAAAGTATGAAAGGTTAGCAGAAGATGGGAAAGAGTTAAAGTAAAAAAATTTAAAACACAGTATTGAACATATGGAAGAAAAGTTTGAAGAAACTATGAAAAACTAACACTATGAAGAAACACACACATGTGTTATAATCATTAGGCATTATGCATCAATATATTTACAATTCAAGATTGAACTTTTCATTTTTCAGGCAAATTCCAATTTCTGTAGTCAATGCGCAAAAATATTGATTGTATATTTCCTATAAATTTATGAAATAAATTAATACCTAGTATTAACCTACTGAAATTGGTTGTCATTTTAAAAATATAACCTAGTTTCAAATTTTTCTTTGAGACTATTCCCTCCAAGAAAAATTAATGAAAATATTATACTTGCGGCTTTAAATATATTTGACTGTTTTTTTGAAAATTCTGTCTTTATATCTGCTATATTACATTTATGTCTAAATAACTTTACATTGTGTTTTAAAGTATGCGATCGTTTTTGTTAATGTTTCTTCCATCTAAATCAGTAATGGTATTTTGATATCTATCAGTTACAAATTAAAAGGCTGAAATAGGAGGCATTTCTTAAAGAACTTAGTTTTCGAATTATTGGCTTGGTGTGGTACCAAAGTTTGGAGTGGGGGTGCCAGCTCAGGTATCGTCCTCGTCATCTGACCTAACGCCACCCTGAACACCCCCTCCCATACCTATGACTACTAGAGTCACCTCATCGGGTTTAAATGGGCTCAAGGTGGATAAAGCACGAACACCATAACCAGAGCCGGCGCTCTTCACAACCAAAACCCCGAACCACTTTATTGAGGAACAAAATTTACAAAACAATTTACAATTTCCAGAAATGTGAAGAATTGAAAATGAAACATATCAGTAATAAAGGAATAATAAAATAAACTTAAAAACTATCAAAACAACAACTTAAACAACATAAAGGCAATTCAAGCAGTTCTATCTGTTCAAGATGTTTCACAATAACAGTCTTATTTAAAAAACAAGTGTTGAGTGAATAATTTTTTTCACTATTCAGTCTGAAAATATTAAAATCACCCTAGAACATACAGTTGTTGCCACCACACTTTAACAATTAGTTGTTGCCATTGGAACCATTAGCTGTTGCCATTATGAATCTGGTTTGAATAGGAATTCATATTCATGGATATGTTTGATTATTAATTTAATCTTTTTCCTTGAAAGTTGGTTATTGGTTACATTCTTAAACCATTGATCTTCAAATTGTATGGCAGGACATGACACAGTAAATAATGCATGATGTAGCACAGTGCAATGGCGTACCAATTTCACCACAACTACAAAATGGTGAGGGTGCCA
The DNA here is from genome assembly GCA_013235015.1 of Araneus ventricosus. Lineage (NCBI taxonomy): Eukaryota > Metazoa > Arthropoda > Arachnida > Araneae > Araneidae > Araneus > Araneus ventricosus. The sequence continues at coordinate 93,682 of BGPR01000113.1, forward strand.
ACTTGAAACGATGAAAGTATATTGGAAATGGACCGTGGTTGGTGAAAAATGAAATTTCCGCTCTATTCCAGTGAAGTGGTTTAAAAGAAACTTTTGGAGCTATTACATAAGTCAATCTACCCATATCATCATCTGTCCAAATGTTCTACCACTTAGTCAACAAATCTTTCTGGAGGACCCTTTTAAGATGTGATATTGGATATTTCAATGTCAAAACATTAGATGATATTTCAATTGCTTGTTTTGCAAAGTAATCTGCCTGCTCATTTCCAAAATAGCCAGAGTGAGCTTTAATCCAAGATAAATAGATATTCTGTGCCCCCAGTAGATTAGCACATATTTTCTTTGCTGTTTCATTTCTATTTTTTGGATTAATCGATGCCAATATACTTGCTTTGTTATCTACAAATATTGTTATATCTTCGTTAATACAACTCTGGCATACTCAACCGCTTTCAATAGGGATATTAATTCTGCTTGATAGAATTACTATCTCTTAGCTTAGTGGACTATTGCTAAGACACTAGATTGTCTTTTAAAACACAAAATGCAGCCCCTACACCCGAGGTGGTTTTAGATACGTTAGTAAATATTCCTGATTTCGGATGAAAAAGTCCTCCATCCTCTAATGAAATTTGACTTTCATGAAGGAGAATTGATGGATATTTAACCCATCCTACTTCTATGTGCTCTACATACAAAGGGAGAAGTCCTTCTGAATTTTGGAATGGTTCATTTAATTTTGCTATTGTAATAATCCCGGCTTCAAATTGTAATTTAAGTGGAAGAGGTGGTAATCCTAAAATAATCTGGAGAACAGAAGTTGGAGTTTTCCTATATGCTCCAGAAATTGATAATAAAAAGCCTCTTTGTAATAAGTTTAATTTTCTTGATATTCGAGCAATCGGGTTTTTGCGCCAAGCTGAAGCTCCATGTGACAACACACTTTCTATAACTGTTCTATATAGAATGCGTCTACATTTTTGATTAATTCCCTATGTCGAAAATTTATGATATTTATTAGATGCCATGATTATGACTTGACCATTTTTGGCTGGATATTTACACATATTCAGCAAATTATTGCATCAAAAAGTTGTTATATATACTCATCAAATACTTTTTATGCAAATTTTCATTTGGATCATGATACTTAATCATTAGGGGGAAGGGCATACCTAGGAGAGAGAGAGCTGTATCTGCTTAAGGTAATGTGATAAAAATGACTGTATAGCCAAAAAAAAAAAGGTTACATGACCACTAGACATTGAACAAATTAATCTTAGGGAAGTTCTTGATTACTAAATGAATGTGGAGTGTAGGAGAGAGTGGGGTAATACCGGGTACCTTAATTCTGGCGATATTAGGTCTCCTTCCTAGAGGACAAATTCTGAATTACAGTCAAGAAGAAATAACGGTCAAAGTGGTCGTACTGTTGCTGTTGAATTCACTACGTCTGTGAAGGTGTATTTGTTTTAAGATGCTAACTCACTAATGTTTGTTTGTTTTTAAAGTATCCTTACTTAATAACCATTGCAGTTATAAAAACTATATTTAGTCCAGCTTATTATATGTTTACTAAGGATTTATACCCTATCAAACAATAATGATTTAGTCCAATAATTATATGGTTTTATTTTGTTTATTATAACCTCTGCACTTCGGGTGAAAGTGGGCACTCCAAGTAGCTCAAGACCAGGCTAGTCAGTACTGACGACTCTTTCGATGAAGACGATAAAAACAACTCAGACGTTGATTGTTTATATTTCAATGATATGTTTTCTAATTCAAATAAATGCAAAGAGTGGAAATGTAGAAACTGTCTTAGCTGGGCCCACGAAGCTGCAATGGCTTGGAGGAAGGAGACAACTGCTTTACATGCGAATTTTGTATAAGATAACAACTGTAATAATGTATAAGATAACAAGTTCTTAATGCAATAATTTGCTGAATATGTGTGAACTCATATTCTTAAATTATCACATAAAAACTTTCGCACTGAAAATCTAGTTTTTCTAATTTTTCATTAAGTTAATATGTGTACCCGGTTGTACCCCATAAGCGGGGTAAAACCGGGTGGTTTGAACTTTTTTTAAAAAAAGTAATGAAACTATGACTTTTCAGGAATGATATATTGTACTCCGTTAAACAATCAATATTTTAATAAAATTTGATAAGCTTTGTGTCAAATAGTTTAGCACCAACAGGCCTTCGAGTCTTAGCTATCCGGTTTTACCATATTTTCCCTTCTATAACAATAGGTAGAAAAAGAATTATAAAAAAAATCTAGAATACCAAATACAAAATGCACAGTAGATACAATAAAAGGTATAAAAAAAGACGGCCAAACACTAAATATTGGTTAGATGATAATTAGTGAAAGTTTGTAACAACAGAGTCTGAAAAATTCGTGGAAGATTTTAAGAGAGAGGGAAAACAGACGTATCCGCAGTAAAGAACAGGAGTGAAAAGAGCAGTTCTTAAGAATAGAAGCAGTGGGAAAGTTTAAATCTTAAGTTGAGAAAATGAACCGCAATCAAATAGTTATACTAACCTTGCCATTTCATTTCCGCTTTCACTCGACGTTTGAGAAGAAAAATTCTGCACATTAGAAATTTGCTTTGATTAAATTTTATGCGTAAAATGGCGCTTATAAATTAGTAGAAAAACAGTAAAAGTTCGCAAACTTTTTCATTCGCCAATGACTAAAGGCAAAAACAACTAATATCTTCCAGCCAAACATTCTTTCATATCTCCACTGCCACGATTTAGTCATAGTTTTAGATAGCGTTAGGGAATATGTTCAGCGTGGGATTTCTATTAGTTCCCAGCAGCGATTTACCAGTGTATGGAATTGCAAAACAAAAATAAATGCTATAACGGATAAAAACTTATCTTAACGCCTCTAAAAGTAATTATTTATGTTTTGGGAGGAGAAAACCGCTAAGATAAGATTCAGTAATGGCTTGCCTTATTATTAGTTTTCTTTCTCCTGTTAGCTTTGTTGGTTTACATCGTTAATGGCGCATCGAGTCACGTTTTTCTATTTCTGCTGCTTGTCGTTTCTTTGGTTTATGGGCTGTGCCTTTTTCGTGTTCAAAGAGCTATTTGTAGAAAGTCAATGGAAATAAAAAGAAAGCTCTGGGGTGAAATAAGTGTGATTAAAAGAATGATTGCGAACTTTCAACGAAATGAATTTTTACACCGCAGAGAAAATTTGTTTAGTTAATGGATAAAATTTTTCAGAAAAAAAAGATGCTTATTTATATGCTTTCATATTTTTACATTTCCTGACTAGTGTCAAGACCTTCAGAATTTCTATTTTATCAGATGTAATGATTCTTCCAATTTATATACATTTAGTAATTCAAAGATTTCATGTTTTTCTCCTACTCTGTGTTTATTTTATTTGTTAAATAGATACTGTTACGAATTACAGTACCAAGGTAGCGCTGTACGCATTCCTTTATTTTTATATAATCACACTTCCTCATCGTACAGAGATCACTTTGTAAATATTACCATGCAATAAACGCTTGTTAGTGTACTCCTGACTCTGTTCTCAGTAACATGATATCCAGACCAACTGCACAAGGGTAATTTTTTCAGATGCGTATTTTAATTTTTTAGCTGAAATGTTTGTGTTTGTGGTTAGCCCATTGTAAACCAACAACATATAAAATAATCGTAATTTAAGTTTTCTCATTACAGTTTAGGGCGATAAGTTTTCTTTCAGTATTTGTTTATTTGCTCCATTTAGTAATCGTATAAATGAAGCAAAATGAAAGTTTTGTAAGACCACAGGTAGCTTGCCTTGTTACTCCATATCCATAAGGCTGAACTCTAGAGACTCTTTGATGTGTTTTGGGGAAAACGTACTAAATTCACTTCAAAACCAAAATACTCACTAATTGTAGAAGATTTATAACAAATTTCAAATGGCGCTCTTAATGTAAAATTTATAATATTAGTTTAATTTTATATACACTTGCATTGTTTAAAAAGAAAATCCACAAAAAAATTAAATAAAAAAGAAGCATTTTTGGTTTTTTATTAATTTAAATTCGGAGTTTTATATGTTTATTCGAAAATAGTTCATTTTATACAAACCCTAAATTTATTGGATTTTGTAGTGGCAACTAGAATAAAATTCATAAAAGGTCTGATTTTGACCTTTAAATTTAACACAAACTGGCCGCTCTGAAGAAAGAAGAAATTCTTGTGGAGATAACAGAAATAATCTCTACTACTAATAAAGGAGAATACGTGTGTGTGTTGGCGCTCTACAGGACAGACCGCTGGACCTAGAGCTACGAAATTTGGCACGAACATTCTTTGGAGGGTGGGAATGTGCAACTCTGCTTTTTTTTGAATTTTTAATTGATTAAAAATTAAGTGAAATTTCGGCGTTTTTCCTTTATAACTTCCGAACAGATTACAGCACAAAAATCATTTTTACACCATCTGAAAGTAGAAAAAAATACTTTTTCAATGATATCAATTAAGTTGCCGTACAATGTTTTCTCTAATTTTAATAAATTTTTAAATATATTTTTGGCATAATTTACAACAAGCCTTTTCATTGTTGCAACGCACTTCAAACCTTTTTCATTGTTTAAACAAATATTTAATTGCTTCTTTCTCTTTCATTGCTGAAAGTTGAGGTAATATCTAAAAACATTTTGATTTCATATTTCATCAAAAGTTTTGTGGAATCTGTAAACCGAGCTCTCTGAGATATTAGGTATATGAAGAAATACACCCAATAAGCTGAATGATTATGGCTGCTGTGTTTTCATTCTTTTTTCAGCATGTTTTAATCCAGAAAACAATCGGCATAAAATATGTTACGCCATTTTAATGTTGGAATCAAACGCATATTTTGGAAGAGGAATAAGAACGTGAAGATGGCGCCGACAACGTGCAATTAGATTTTAAATGACATGGTCAGGTATTTGATTCCATTAGGGGCATTTATGTAAACAATGAGTGGTGCAACGCCATTAAAAGAACATGGGTTAAATATATACCACAATCTGAAGTTCAATTGAAATCATATTCCCGAAGAACAAGCTGGTCGCCGAAGGCAGCTAGTTAATAATAAAGAAAAACATTTAGCAGTTTTTAAGCATGCATACCTTTTTGTTGAAATGACAAACAAGACAATAACGGAAAACTGAAATTTATTGCCATACATTTAAGGAATTGATAGAAATTATGATTAACACGGAGCATTTATATTTAATTCAATATAAATAAAAATGGATAATCATTTGCTTTTATTCCTTTATAGATTCATAACGAAACCATGTTGCGTCCTACTTTTGTCCTGCTGTTTGGTTTGGTTCCTTTGGTCTGCGGACAATTAATAATTGGTTTCTGTCCACCTCTGCACAATTATGTGAAAAATCTTGATTTTGAGAAAGTAAGTAATTCACTTACTAAGAAAAAAAAAAACGTTTTGCATTGTATAAGTATTTGGGACGGCAGTACATTTAAGACTCTATAAAACTAAAATTTAAGGCCTGAAGATTCCTGTGAAGTATTTATTTCAGAAAATGGCGAACCTTTTTGAAAAGTGAGTCAAATTTTGTTCATTATCTTTGTAATACTAGCTCGTGGGTCACTAAGTGAGTGGCAGCATTTGGAAAGTGGGGAGGAGGGTGTGGAAAAAGTGTATTAATAACTTGGAAACACCGAAAATTTGTTAAAAGAAAAACTTGACAGATTTTTTTTCTCACTTTTGAAATCCTTTTAAAAAATTTAAGTTTCCTTTTTTGTTTTACAACTTTTTCTTTGGCAAATGAGGAGCAAAAAGTAAAGGTCGAGGCTAAAAAAATTGATATGTCTGGGGTGGTACCAAGAATTATCGCACTAGGGGGCCACCATGCCCGAGTATCTCCTCTGCAGTGAGTATTTGAATGAACAAAGAATAAAGAAAAGCACATATATATAGTTACAGATATGTGTACATACAATACATTTGATAAAAGTATATTAAATTTTAAATCTGTTGTTGCTTATTTTCAAAAAGTTTCTTAATATTAGGTTCATATTCCGTATTCATTAGTTTAAAGCATTTCTCAGTCGCTCAAATATGAAGTGTCTTGGGTTCATCTCCACATACAAACATATGTAGATGAGGAAATTTAATAAATAATAATAATGAAGTTGAGTTATTAAACAATTCTCGTCGCGCATACAAAGGGGATGGCGGTTGATTTTTTTACCTCCGGTTTAACCTGGAGTTTAAAACCGCTCAAAATAACCGGTTTTTGAAAAAAAACCGGTTTTCGTTTTTTTTTTAAAGCAACGTATGTAGACTGAATTTTTTATTTATAATAACATTCAATAAGTAAGTATTAATACAATAATTAACTAATGTAATAAGTAATGATTATAAATAAGTAATTAATACAATAAGTAATAATAATAAATGATTAATTAATACAATAAGTAAGTATTGTAGACAAGATTTTAAGAATTGTATTAAGTATTGTAGACAAATAACAAAAGAAATTAGAGATTACAGACGTAAATAACCGTATTTTGTGTTGTTTGCGTCTATACGTATAATAATAAACAAAAAACTATGTCTAAATTTTTATACAGTCCCTCGCTCCTATTAATCATATTTATTTATTAAAATATTTTTGGCACACTGAAATTTTAAACAAAATGTTCCAGTCTTCTGCGACCAAAACTAATCGAGTCATGAAAGCTTGACTATGACTATTTTAGACCATCTCAATGTCCGCCTCGAGGAAGCGGTGGCCTTTGATTGGCCCAAGATGATGAAATTCAAAACTTCATAACTCGAACCTAAAATCGAGCCTATCTTTTGATATCTGATTTTGCCGGGTGCCCCCCCCCCCGGTTTTTGGAATTAAAAAAAATAACCGGTTTAAACCAGGGGAAAAAAAAAAATGACCGAAACAAAAACAAACCGGTTTTCGATTTAAACCGGTAGGTTTTTCCCACCCCTAGTTACATCCCCGTTCTACGATGCAACGAATAAGCGCGCCAAGTTTATGACCGACTGTCATGAATCATACACAAGTACAGTGATGTAATAGAAAATCAGTTAGCCAACATACACTTGGAAAAATCATTTTTTTTATAAATTTGACATTAGATATTTATACTTTTTTTTTTAATATTTTCGATTGTCTGTTCTCTGTTTTGTAATATAAAAAAATAAGTTTACAAAATAAACGCGCGAGTCATTCAAAAAGCCTTCGTGGATCAGTATCTGACCCGCGGGTCATAGGTTCGCCACCACTGACGTAAAATATATCACACTCATATTCTCCAAAGATATTAAATTTCCACTTGTAGAAAATTTAAATTATAGTCTAAAAGTTTTCTAAATCTTGATTAAATTGACATAAATATTCAATAAGGTTTCTTCAGGTTAAAAATATTTCCTTATTATACTGCAACAACTTTAATTTATTTTCATATAAATTCTTTCTCAGTTAATCACTGTTTGTAACAATGGTGCTTCGTTCCGATTTGTTAACCTGAAAAGGGTCAAAGAGTCAATAAAGTAATCAGCTGATGTTGCAAAGGAGTAATATTAACGGATAATTGTTTTGTTTTGTGTGCAGTGACATCTGAAAATCATACCTACAGGGGCGCTCCAGGCCCTTGGAAGTCTACGGCGGCCCAGCACCTCTGGGTATCAGCCATCGGTGGCTTCGTACTTCGTCAATACTCTAAAAAATTAAAATGAACTTTGTAATAACGAGAAATAAATGCAATTAATAACTATGACTTTTCGATGTTATTCATAGATGCACCGTGCTGCCATCTATGGTTGAGTAGCCGTAGTCTTTTTTTAAATTTGCAAATTTTAGTTTATATTGTTAAAGCTCAATAAATTGGAGGAAATTCGCGCAATATCACATTAAAATTGAGTAAATTCGGAAAAGAATGATAACAAACACGTGTGAGATGAAACATAAGCCCAATATAATGCGTGTGAGAGAGAGAGAGAATGATCTTGATTTTATAGAAAATTTCTTATCTTAAAACTAGGGATATATATGATTTCAGATAAATATTTCACAGAGAATGAAAATATTGAATTAGGAACATAGTTAGAATATAAGAGAGATGTATAATTAACACAGAGATATTCATAAATTTCGCAGTGTAAGTTTCTTAACACGAAATTCATTTTTTTACGAGCATAGCAGTTTACTGAACCAACAAACGATTAATGTGAGTGAAAAGCAGAGGAAAAAGTCTGAATCTGATAAAATTTCTGATATTTGGCACATATTCAGAACTTACTAAGCTCGAATTTTTCTCCTTACCGAAATAGGAATCATGTTTCGGATGCTGATGATATTTAATTTTTTGTTCTAAAAATGAACAAGGTATTGAATTTAACACGTTGTGAAAAAAAAAAAAATCAAACAGCATCCTTTGTTTCGCAGCTATTTTATGTTGTTGTTAAGCAAATTTGTGATTCTTATTGTGGTACTTTGTAATTTATATGTAACCTTTCTAAGTAATATTAATTTGAACAATTATATTGAGATTATATAGCGTGTCCTACAAACTAACGATTGTGTGAACAGGGCAATCTATACAAGATGACAGTGCACAAAATAGCAAGGCAAATTTTCCATAATTCTAATTTTAAGATAGATGGTAAACAAGGAAAAAATTTAAAAGATTATTTCTGCAAATAAGTTAAAAATTAACTTACTAAAATTTTTTATTCGAAGCTGTGAAAATAAAGCATTCACAGCACCCAATCCAAAATTATTAAAAGCCAAGATGGTAAGGTTCCATATATTTTCATAAAATTGTTTGAAAAATGCTTTATGATAATTTATTCTCAAAATAACTAATTAGTGAGTTAGATAATTTTCAGTAAGGTGAGCTATCCGAAGAAAACATTTCACATATCACTGCAATTTCCCAAAAAGTTTCTCTGAAAATTGGAACAGACTATTTGGTATTGCCTCGGCCAGAATTAATTTTTGAAAAGTTTCATTACCATTTTAATATGTAATTTTGGTTGGTTGGAATTAGAAATTTTACTCATCAGATATGCATAGATTCTCCAATTGTTTTTGATGATTTGTTTGCTTTTTAATTTAAAACTAGAAATATGCTTACAACTTCATATGAATATTTTTATTCCCATTCAAAAATAAATGCAAATATTAACACTAACAGACGTGATATATTTTGATTTTAAAATAGTACTTATTACAATTTTAAATTAAAATAATTTTCAATCCGAAGGACAAAACATTTATTACAACATGGTTTTCTGAATCGATTATTTTGACAGGAGATGTCTCTTCGATATTTGGTATCTTAAAAGACTTCACATTTTTTGACATGTTCGATCGATGTCGTATTGAATGTTCTCTTACAAAATGAGAAATGTCAAATTGGTTTTTCTAACTTATAAAGCGATGTTGAATTTTTGTCTCAAAAGCAAAGTTCGTTACGATTATAAGTGACAGAACAGCAAAAAATATTATATAAATAAAGTTTACAGGTTTCATAGTTCTTTTTAACTTTTTAGGCGGTTCTGAAGCAATTACTTAGACAAACTATTGAAATCAATAAAGCTTTTAGGGGAAATATAAGTCATCTCTAGAAATTGTTACATAATACGGCTAGCAAAAATCATAATAAAAATAAATACGGAAGTAAAGGAAAAAAAGATTTCTGTTGCTATTTGAATTTTATTTTTTACTTCGTAGTAATTTCATTTGAAAGCAGCACACTGATACTAAAAAAATCGTTTGTATAAAATTTTGAAGCTAAGCTGACAAACTTCCCGTTGCTATTTGAACTTAATTCTAAAATTCAAAGAAAGTCGATTTTAATGAAGTGCACTGGTATTGAAAACAATTGTTTTCTTCATTAGTTTTCATCTACTGAATAATAAAGATGTTGAAAGTTTCAATTGCGTTCTTAAAATAGAAAGCTTTTAAATAGAAACGAACTGTGTTTGATGATGTATAATGAATTCAAAAAATTGTTTTCAGTGAATTCTTTCTAACCAGAATATTCTTAGTCATTAAATATAGTGGGTATAGGTATGCAAATAAAGCAGAAAGATTTTTTTTATTCCTTTTAAAGTTTTGTTTAGAGGGTCTGTTGTGGCTTCAGGACTGGAATATATATCGTAAATAGATCAGTTATGTACGCGGGCCTAGTGCACTTCAAATCCGCCAAACATTCTTTCGTGTTCACATCAAACATTCTTTCACTAGTTTGAAGCGAGTTCTACTTAAAGCTGGACATTCACGATCACTTCACACCGCTCAAATTCGATCGTACCGCGCAAGACGCGTTCGTCGATGCGAAAATCCGAAAAGAATTGGAGTGGAGGGGGTCGAAAATTTTGAAAACCCAACTTTGCTTGAAATCCATTTGGACTGTTGGACCATAAAACTGAAATGCGACCGATATAAATACGTGGGGGAAGGGGGAGTCGAAAGCGAAAACCATAAAACTACTGCGGGAGTCCCGTTTTTGAAAGCGGGGGAGGAGTAGGCGCAGTATGCCTAGAGGGACAGAGTGAGTTAGGTGATGGGTTTGCGGTTGGCGCTGTCTGGCCCGTGAATGACCTATTTAAATGGATGGGCTAACAAATGGAATGGTGTGGAATGCTACTACGCCATTTGCGCAGTGTGGAGTGATCGTGACTGTCAAGCTTAATATCCGTTAAGTATGCGTATCTGGATAACGCCAGATCTGCCTGGATCAAATGTCCTTCCACTAGTGTGATGGAAAAGCTTAGAGAGGGAGTACCCAGCCCAGGTATTTCACTA
>BGPR01000113.1:112082-153895 GCA_013235015.1 Araneus ventricosus
ATACAGACGAATTTAGAAATTTGTAATCTATTGCGAAGCACAGAGCACATTTGAATTTATTGAATAATGCAAGGAAAGGAAACAAACTTTATAAAGAATCAGAGAAAAAAGATACAGACGAATTTAGAAATTTGTAATCTATTGCGAAGCACAGAGCACATTTGAATTTATTGAATAAAGCAAGGAAAGAAATCATAGACTTTACAAAAAATCATGAAAAAAAAATAGATACAGACAAATTCAGAAATTTATAATCTATTGCGAAGTACAGAGCACATTTGAATTTATTGAATAAAACAAGGAAAGAAAATATAAAGGAAAGAAGGCAGATCGGCAAAGTTCGCTACAACATAATAAGACAGAATTCCTACCGAGGCAGAAACAAGTTGATCCATATTTAGACATCAAATAGATTTTGTGTAGGTATAAAAGGGCCTCAGTAGTTTGAAAGATTGCCTCTATTTTCTAAAATGCCACGGGAATACTTAAAAACACACGAGTAGAGCACGTACGATGTCACATAAACATTATTCAATGGATCGTCGTTCTAAAAATGTTTTCGAGAGAGATAGGAGAGTAATTTAATACAATACGACGTTTGAATATTTGTGACTGTCGTTGGGAATATTTACCTGTACTGAATAGATTAATGGAAAATACCCCATATAAAGATAATTATTCATTTAACCTCGAGTTGAAATCAATAATTATCTTTACATGGGATATTTTCCATTAATCTATTCAGTACAGGTAAATATTCCCAATGACAGTCTGTAAATAACAGTACAGTATGAAGATTAAAATCCTTAACGAGAACCATTCCTCAGATCCACAGCAAAATCCAAAGATAAGAGGCTTGATGCCATTCATTTCTAAATTCATTCGTGTTTTGTGGGTTGCTGATAAATTTTCAGTCAAATGAATTATTGTAATCTAGATATATCAGCACACGAAGATATAACCACAACAAAACCATAACAATAAAAGGTATGATCTCCTGGGAGTAGATAACGGATTCGATTTTGCTTTTGTTTCTGGATATCTTTATTTGCAAGCACTGTACCTAATGCTAAAATGTTATTTGCAGGTACAGTACCTACCGATGAATCGTTATTTACAGGATCGAAACCAGCAGTCGGTTTTGATCTGGTCTCTGCAATTAACTATTAACGTCCAAATTAATTTAAAGCACAGATTTCATTAAATTTTTAAAAATTATGTTTAAAACAGCAAGATTAAGTTAACTGTAAAGTAAAACGAATTTGGTGATTTTTGTTTGGGGGGGGGGGTATTGTTTTAGAAAAAATATTAAAAAAATTGGTAGAAAATCATTTTAAAAAACTTTTTAAAGATTTTAAAATATAATAAGATATTAAGAAATAAAAATCACTTTCTAATTCCTTGCATCACCTCAAAAATAAACCAAAGGACAAATTAAAATTTTTTAAAATGACGACGTTTTGACTTCAAAACCTGGCTAAATGGTGGTATATGCCTGTTGAAAACTGGCGGTAGGTTTTTGGTAATACCTATTTTGGAGTTTGGTAATACCTATTGACACCATAAACAAAGCAAAAAAAAAAAAAAAAAAAAAAAAAAAAAAAAAAAAAAAAAAAAAAAACAATGGAATGCCTTCGGTTTAGCCACGGAAAGTGAAATGTAACTGTCCTATAAAAAGGATGCTGGCCGCTAACAGGCGCGGTCAGTACTTGGGAGGGTAATTAACCTGAGAACACCGCACACGGTCGGCATCTTTTTCGATAGATATTGTTACGGTAGGTAAAATGGGATTAATGAAAAACGAGTACAATACCTGTGGATAAAACGTTATTTGCTGCTTAAGAAGAAATAATTAAGTTGCGAGTTTATGCCCTAATTTTAATAGTTTTTAAAAAAGATTATTAAATATAACTTTCAACAATATTTTTCACTGAGTTTAGATTCAAAATGTTTTATTGTTTTTAAAAGTGGTTATTCGTTCGTGTTTAATCCATTGTTGAAAACTGTGGTAAGGAGATGCTGTTTTTTTAATAGTTTTATTTGCAGGTATTGTAGTTTTAGATAAAACCTCATTTATAGGAAATGTACATTATGCTAATTTTCATTTTTCTTCTACAGTAGTAATTCAAAGGCCCTCGAAACAAATGTTTATACCTTTTTACGTATAGTACCTATAACACTTGTAAGTATGGAGTCAAGTATGCTGCAATAAGAATTTTTTTAAATTCATCGGATAGTAAACTGGGTTTGGGAAAAAGAGTAAAATAAAATACCAAATTATACAGTTTTAAATTAGATTATTCCAAATTCACATTCTCGAAAAGACTTAATTATGCAGTCGAGAGAAAGAAAAAACGCACGGTTATACAAGACCAGAACAAAATACAGGATCCCCGGGTCAGAAGCCTCCCGCTTTACCAACCGAGCCACTTAGTCTTGGTAATAATGTTGTATGGAGATAATTAGTTCTACTTTTCTTTAGCCCTGTGTTTATTTAACATTGTTATTGGCGGTTAATTCAACATTTTTTTCAATGAAAATTTATAGTTGGTTTCATTGAAACCAAATGTAACTCTCATTGGGAGTTATTAGCAGATTTAAACTACTTAACTATTGAATTTGGATCTCCGATAACTGCAGAGAATTGTTTAAATTTCCTTAATGATGAATAAAACATATTTTAGGCTAACGAGCTAGTCAGAATTGAGAATTTAATATTTTTGCTTAGAAATTCGAAATGCAATTTCGTCCCTGAACACATCAGTTAACGTGTTGTTTTCGGAAAATTAAATCAAATTCATGGGGAACCTGGGCCTAAAACCAGATAATAGGAGTTAAAAGCACCACATATCCGTCAAAATACTGAAAAATCTTTAAAAAGATCCATGAAATATTTTAATCTCAAGTACAAAAAGAACAAGCCTACAAAAAAAGAAAGCCCAGAAAGGAAAAGTCATAGAGATGAAATACTGAATAGAGATAGAATACCTGAAAAACGTTTTATGTAGGTACTGTACCTACAAATAAACATTTCCTTCGTTTTACTTTCTTGTATACAAATAATACAAAGAGAAATTACTGTAATAGTCAAATAATTCAACTTCCAGTCTTGATTAATCTTCACTTTTTAGACCTCCCCGAGTCGTAATTGAAACTATGTTTGTCTGTGAACACAATAACTCAGAAACAAAACCAACTAGACGAATGAAATTTCGTATGCGATCTTTGCAGCGAAATTATAGATATGCCTCAAATTTTGGGAGAAATCCGACAAAGGAAAATCTGTCCGTCTGTGTGCATTTGAACACGATAACTTAAAAACGCAACGAATTAGATGGAGAAAATTTAGCATATGTTTTATCATCAGAATTGTATATCTGTATAAACTTTTATGATCATGAAGATAACTAACCATTATAATCAATACTTATTTCATGTTCTACTTCTCTATTTATAACACAAGTAAATATGTGTGTGTGTGTGTGTCTGTTGGCGCTCAGCAGAACAGATCGCTACCAGAGCTACATCAAATTTGACACAGACATACTTTGGAGGGTAAAAATGTGCACTTTGGAGAGATTTTTCTAAAATTTTAATTTTAAAATTAAGTAAAATTGTAGCGTTTATTCTTTGATAACCTCCGGAAACGTTACCACACAAAAATGGTTTTGTATCATCTTAAAATACAAAAAAGAAACCTTTTTCATTAAACCAATTTAATTGTCGCAAAATCCCCCCCCCCTAATTTTGACAATTTTTTAAGTTTACTTTTATAAATAATTTGAAACAACACTTTACATTGTTGTGATGAAATTCAAACCGTTTTACTTGCTTCATCAAATATTTGATCTTGTATTTTTCTTTAACTGCTAAAAATTAATGAATGATGATTCTGTGTTCATGTGTATGTTTATATTTTCATATCCTTTGGGAATGCCGTAATGAATTTTTGATTTTTAATTCTATTTCATTGAATTTTTTGTGAAATCTATATACAAATAACCCTAAGATATTAAACATGTGATATGTAAATTGACCTCTCTTAGAATGGTTTACGTACACAGAGAGCAGAATAGGCGTAAGGCTACTAAAATAATGCTGCTTAAATTTCTACCTCAATTTTTACATTATTTATGAGTTTAAAAATATTTTGCTGAAGCTTAAGATGTTTTAACGAAATTTAACACAACCAGTTTTCCTGGTGAACAAACTGGGCACCAAAGAAGGCTATTTTCATAATAAAGCCGATTTTTCTAAAAATATAAGGGTGTTTTTCTACTCTCATGAATCTAGACATTGTTCATTGAGTACTTTTTAGCCTTACAAATTGTCAGCTTGTTTTAGACATAAATAGCTTTCTGCTCAATCGTATGTCGGAACACAATATCTAAGACCACAAAGACTAAAAATCGTTTGGTATGGATCTATGAGATTTGAAACGATCAGCACGCTCCCGTAAGTAAATCGTTTATAACATCATCAAATTGCAGACTGCGGCTTCCATCAAGAGTTGAGCTTTCGTGTTTCTTTGGGTTTTACGGAAAATAGCGAAGTTTATTTCGTTCTCAGGGTTATTACAGGATTTTTAGTTTGTTTGCTATGGCTGAAAGAAGAGTACGAGTATCTTCTGGTGCCTGTATTGCTTCCATTCGTATTACAGTAAAACCCAGGTTAACCGAACTCAGGTTAGCCGAAACCCGAGTTACCCGAAATGTCTCTGAAATCGCAAATCCAAAGCGAACGTACTGTACTGTACGGAAATAATCGCGAAGGCGAGAATTTTCTGCAACGATATTCCAATTTTTTTCTTTTAAGCCTCCCCAAAGAGGTCAACTATTTTTAGAATGCTAAAATTAAAATGAATGGGTATTAACAATATTAATTTCAATATTGTTTACCTTTCCCTGTCAGACGCATTACGACCAACAGAGGTGTCGTGTACAAAGAGAATTCTGAAAGGTTTTTTACCCTCAAAAGCTTTCAGAATTTACATACTGTAATCAGATACAAAATAGTAATAGATGTTCATGGCTTAACCGAAAAAATCGTTATCCGAAATGGATACCCCCCTTTTTTTAGTTCAATTAACCGGGTTTGTACAGCATTTATATCTACAATTCATAAAATAAAAGAACCCAATAAAAGAAAAAAAACTAATCAAACCATATAATTAAATTTTACATTCGCACTAGAAGGAATGATAAATAATAAGATGTGATGCGTGAAATCTAAGCGTGAAACAGCAGAAAAAGAAATGGAACTCGAATGACTCGTAATCATTTGGGCTAACTTGCGACAGCTGACACCACATAACGCAATAGTTACTGCGTACGAATCAGTCAAAAGCTTTTGAAATATGAGCTTTAGACGGCTAAACAGTGGAATGTCTGACCTGAAATTGACTATTATTAAATTGTTTACAGTCCAGAGACACTTCTCAGCTACTTTGAAATGCATAGCGTTTTAAGGCTAGAAAACGAATAAGAGTAGTAATATGTAACACTGAGAACAAAATTTGTTTGGAAAAATTTGAAAATAAAAACTACTTGTTTTAGGTTCGAGCCTTTTTATAAATAGGCCATTCTCACGAAAAGGTGCTTTTTACAGTGCCGGGGTGATAAAAATTAGAAAGTTTAACAGATGTCAATATTTTTTTCAAATGTATAATTTAAGTTTTAAGAAAGCTATTCAATACGTTTCTACTGACCTAGTTTTACTATTTAACTCTAATTTTTCAATGAATATAAGACAAAAGTCCCCTTCGTGGACGTCCCTACACATGAAATTCAAAATAATATTTAATGAAATTCAAGAAATTTTTTAAAAAATTGTATTTTTTTCAGTATTAACTAGTTTACAGTCTCTAGTTAAGGTCTAATCTAACATTGTTTTTTTAAAATTATTTTTATTTATTAATTAATTTTTACATTTTGTCCCCAGTCAAATACGTCTCCTTTCGTGGGCAAAGAAAATAACCTAAAAAATATCATAAATGGAAGAGCATGTCAAATCATCATGAAAGAGTTTATAAGAGATGCAGTAAATTTCTTCTTTAAGGAAAAATTTTCGTTCTATTGCGAATTTATAGAATATATTGCAATTCATTAGTTCCATTAAGATCTTGGTAATGTCCTCAGCGTCCACTCCGTGGACATCATAAATAAGAAAAATTTCATTTATAATTAAATCACAAAATTTTGATCGGTTTAGTATCGAATTTAATAAAAATAAGTGTACCACTTTAGCCAAGTAAAAACCAAAGCACTTAAAAATTCAAAACTTAGTTTTTTTCTCCGTGGACACAGCGTGTCCACAAAGAGAATGGCATTGTCAATGAAAGAGACAAAATCTCAAAAATCATGATACAGTTAAATAAATTAAAATAATATAAATTAAAAATTGTTTGGTAGATATTTTTGAAATGAAATTTAGTGGTTTACTTTTATATTTTAAAAAATTAAATTGAAATTATTTTCTCGAAAAGAATTAAGGTAAACAATTCATATAGAATATTTATAATATTAAAGCTTAAATAATGTATAAAAACATTTTAATACCTAAATTTATTTTTAGAAAAAATGCGAATATCAAAAAATAAAAAGACAAAGCAGTCAGATGCTCAAATTCAGACGAGAAGAGAGTAGAAAAAAAATTAATACGAGCCTTACTAGACTGTTTATTAATAAATAAATATATGATATTCCTTAATCTAGTATATAATTTATTACTTTCCTGAAAAATATTGACTTTCATTTATTTGAAATGTTTTGTAAATATATTTAACTAATGCAGAGTTGGTGCCATTATTTAAAAAAGTGCTATTTATTTTAAAATGTTAAGTTTTCTTGCACTGGTTTTTAATATCTAATTTTGTTTAATTATAAGGAATAAACCTGTACCAAATCTGCCCAATAATTAGTCAATTATGCCTTCGTTTAAAATGTAAAAGTTCTGTTGACTATCATGTCTCCTTCGTAGACAGGTCAAAAATTTTAAAACTAAAAAAAAGTGAAAACTCAGATAGAAAACTTGACCACTAATATAGGGTTATTTATTGAGCTTAAATGGAAACATCCGTGCAATTTTTAAGATTTTTTCCATACTTTTGTAAAATTAATTTTTTTATCTATTTGTACCATTTTCATGAGAATGATCCAAATGGGACCAGAGTGAGATAAGTAATAAAAAGTATCTTAATAGATGCTATCAGTAAAATGAAAATGGCTATCAGCGAAATTTTAATTTCTTTTAATAACTTCTGAGGATAAGGCAAAAACATTTTTAATACGAAAGTATGTAGCGAAATCACTTCTTATGAGTTACACGGTAAAAATAGTTATTATAATTATTGATCAACAGAATACCACCAACCTAAACGCTGTCTCACGATGGTTAAATAGGAACTTTTTGGTATTAATTTAATTTCTTTATTGCCTAATAATTGCTGCAAATTGACAGATTTTAAAAGCTGTTTATTCGGATTAGAAAAATAATTAATGTTACAGAATGAGTAATTTTCATAAATAATAAAGAATGAATAATTAGCGATTTTTGCCTTCCATAAAAAAAATAAAAACAAGAATGCTGATTTTATGTGTGCTGAACAGCCGGCATAAAAACCAATCCCACTATAGGCGTCTATGGGGGATCGCCAAGTTGATCATTATGCCTGCTAGGGTTTCCGCATTTACTTTGCTTGGCGCGAAACTGAGTTTTTTCATCGTGTTTTGAAAACTATCCATCTTTATTTGTAAGTAACAAATTATTTTCAACTTTAATTCTTGCTCATATTAAGCTCATTGGCAAGTATTTATGTATTTGAATATTTTTCTAACTCATGCGTATTAGATTATTTACTGTAATAAAGAATTATACACTATATACTTATTTCATGTTTAGTTTTAAAAATGCATTCATATTCAATGTCACTCAAGAAGGAATTAATTCTACTTTAAGTCACACACACACAAAAAAAACCTACAAAGTAAAAATGTTTACATCCTTATAACAGATAGTGTCTCGCGGTCGTCGAAATAGAAAAACTTTACAAAGCATTTCTCGCCAAAAGAGGGAAATATCGCCAAATATTGGCATCGGAAACACTTCCCATAGGCGCCTATAGTGGGATTGGTTTTTATGCGAACAGCCGCTTGGCAACGAACAGTTGACCTTTATCACATCTATATCGTCTCGTCGCCAACCTAGCAAGGTTAGAAGAAAAATAGAGGAGAGTGGGATAAACCTTGTACCTTGGTTTTAGCGTTGTTAATACTCCTTTTTAGTGGACAAATTATGAATTATATTCTA
This sequence comes from Araneus ventricosus, assembly GCA_013235015.1. NCBI lineage: Eukaryota > Metazoa > Arthropoda > Arachnida > Araneae > Araneidae > Araneus > Araneus ventricosus. The sequence goes on from BGPR01000113.1 coordinate 120,390, forward strand.
CTAGTGAAAAAAAAGAATGGTCATAATTGCCTTGTTGTTGTTGTTGAATTCATTTCGTCTGTGAAGGTTTATTTGTATTATATGACGTCAACTCTCCAATGTTCGTTTCATTTTAAATTATCCTTACTTATTAATCATTACAATTATAAAAACTATACTTAGTCCGGCTTATTGTATGTTTACTAAGGATTTATATCCTATCAAACAATAAAGATTTAGTAAAACAATTGCGTGGTTCCATTTTGTTTTTTTATAACTTCTGCAATCGGTGTAAAACAAGGTACTTCTAGTGGGGTAAAACCGGGTACTAGGGGAGAGAGTATGCATTAGAGGGTACTACGGATAACCAACCTAAGAGGATTTTCTTAGGTTGAGAGATAGTAGTTTGTGAGGGCTATTCCTATTTGACCTTTGAGTCAAATGAACTGATGGAAAGCATTTCCAATTTATTCGAATTTCCAATATTTTCATTTTTTGTCAAATAATACAAAGAATAGTCAACATTTTAGAATGAATAAAAATTTATTTACTCCATTATTTCCTCGCTTGCAAGTAAACGATTTTTATTCATTTGTTCTTATACAAAAGTTAAAATGAATGAAAAATTAAAAATCTTTTGCTCAAAGTCTTTGCAATCGCTTGGTTTTATTTAAAGCATCGACATTTCGACTGAGCTCGTCTGTTAGCTTGAATTTTAAGGAAGAAAGAATTACGTAGAATACATTTTTCTTCTTTTGCTTTTGGATTGGATAATTTTTCTTCTTATACTTTTGGATTTCGATCATTAAAATAGTAGGAGAACCCAGTAAGTCTATTACGTTTTTCCTATTTCTTGTTTTGTGCAACATTTGTTAGCATTCTGTTCTATTGTAATTTCCAAATCAGGAGTGTTTCAATGCGCTAGTGACATTAATACGAATTCCCTTGCCTTCTACTATTACAGCCTTTTATCACTAATTGGGAGATATGAATTTCGGCAAATATTTAAAATCTCGATCTTGTCTTTATTCTAAATTGCTGACATATTGTAAACTATTGATAAATTCTTTAAAAAAATACTTATTTCAAATTATCTGAAATTTAAAAATCGTCTTTTTTCTTAAATTGTCAACTATAAATTAATTATAACAACTTATATAACAACTCATGACTTTCACAGAAAATCTAGTTTTCCTAATTTCCATAGAGATTGATATGTACTCGGTTTTGTACTCACTATTGGTGTAAAACCGTTGGTTTGACTTTTCTGCAAACAAATCATTAGTAAAAGTAAGTAAACTCTGACTTCGGAAAGATATATTGTAATTTCATGTCAATGAATATTTTTATAAATTTCACAAGCTCCATGTCGAATAGTTGGTCTCCAAATAAACCTTCGAGTCTTAGGTACCCTACTCCACTTCCCTACTTGTTTTGGTACATTTCAACCTCTGGCATCGTCTCATTATTGTTTGTCACCCCATGCAAATGTATTTACTTCTTACAGTAATTTTATAATTATTTTTGTAGTTCCTTCTTCGGTATGACTTCCGAGTGCTAATGTAAATTACTCACATGTGGCAGTTGGAATATACCTGCTGAGCTCTGAACTACTGGTAAGAAAAAACAAAACATTAGTATTTTCATGTAAGGTGTACCTACTTTAATGTATATTTTTCACCCTTGCAGCCATCACCGTACTACCGCCAACCTGTTGCTCTGAAAGAACTAAACGGGTTTACAAAAGGCTTAATCTACCTACGTGATCTTCTCTAAAAAAAATTCCATCTGCTTGGTAAATCGCTACACCCATTGTGAAGACTGAATTGCTTCGATGAAATATTTTGATTGTTATTATAATGCCTGGATCTTTTTGCTTCATAGAAACATTTTGAAAAATTTGGCCTTAAACATCTTGTTTAGATTTCTCTGTTGAAAATTTAAAATTGCCTAAAGAATATCAATAAAATTATAAAACATAAACGTTGTGAATTGTTTATTAATGTCTGGTATAATTTAAAAATAATGAATGAATGTCATTATAATAACTGTGATCACAATCAATCTTTAAATTATAACTAATATATCATATTAATTAGATTTGTATATCCTATTGCAATCATGGAAAATGTGCCGATAAAATTATTTGGAATTAGATGGTCAGTAAAGAGATGAAATTGAATCCGATGCTCAAACAATAAATAATAGGATAATAATTTTTATAATCCAGAACAAAGAAAACATTTTTCTGCTGAGATGCAATGAAAATTTTAAAGAGTAATAAACACACAGATCAACAAGACAACCTACAACTACTCAGTGGGTGGCGACTCCGGGGAAGGGAGGGCGGGGAGCCATCCCTACTTCTTTTTGAGGAAGAACTTACATTTAATTTAGCTGCCTAAAAACTAGGAAATATATAAAAAAACAATAGTGTTAAGGAAAGTTACTAATTTTGTAACTAAATTTCAAATTTTGTTGTCTATACTCTTGGTATTTTAGGTGTCTATAATTTCGCCCCTTCCCCTACTTTGTCTCTAATAGTCGCCACAGCAATTACTAGAGAGAGCCCTGAGGTAACAAGGTTGCAGAGAGGGAAAAGGGAATAGACCGAAGAATAGAGTTGTGATATAGTGTACACGTTACAGTCAATGGTACCGTTTATTATATATAATAAAAAGCATAAAAAACCGATTATTATATATAATTACCACGGTGATTATACATGGTGCCCACTTAATGTGGTCCAGTAGCTAATTTCTGTTGTTAGACATCGACATATACAGTTGGAAAAAATGATTTAAGGATCTGGATCATTGCCCAAAGATCGATTTTGGACGAAATTCATAAAAAATTTTTTGCCAGTTTTATTTAAATCACATTTATTTAGCTTTCTAAATATGGGTTTATTTCTACTTTACGATGAATAGAAACGAGATAGAGAATTTTTTTTATAAAGAAGCTAAAAAAAAGCGAAACCGGTTGGCTGTTTCTCCTCATATACCTTAACAGACCGTACCTGGAAGTATAACTAATTTGCCTTTTTTATTTATTTTGATTAATTATACACACCTATCTGCAAGTCAGGCTGTAATTTGAATGTTTTGAGTTTCGGATAAGTTACTTATGAAATTTTTTACGTACATTTGTGGAAGTTACAAAATTCACGTTTGGGACATCGATAGCTTTAATTGTTGTTTAATTGATCACTTTATGGTCTGAAAGAGTATTTCATGGATTGGGAACAGTTCTTGGCCAATACCTAAGGATTGGAAATAATATCTTAAATTCAATAACCATAGAATTATTACTTCTATTAGAGGTCTTGGCAGAAACAAAAACGCAAATTACGGGCTCAGAATGAAAAATGATAAGATTCTGAATAAAGAAGGCATGGTTCCTACCAATGTGACATATTTCAAAAAAAAAGTTAAATAAATATATTTTAATGAAAGCAAATTAAAACTTTAAACGTTTTTTGAAAATTTATATTTCGTCAAAAGTCACTTACGCAAAAAAACACGATATCAAACACATTCTATATTTCCTTAAAATTTTGTATAGAGTTGTCTAAGGTAGTAAAGGCAAATGAACTAGACATATAGTTTTGAGATCATTGGCTTGATTTAGGATGCCTAATGTTGATTATACTCTATGCATTTTCAGAAATTTGAATAAGAGAATACTGATCGACCATAAACTTTCCTCTGTAAATGCAAGTATTTCTTAGATCCTATTCATTTCCTTCATAGCGTAAAATGTATGTAGAGAAATAATTTTAATATATGGATTAAGTTAGAATTCTCTGCTAGAGTGTTTTGCTTCTTTGCTGTAATTTTACTTTTTTTTTACCTAAATTATCCCATTTTACTTAGTCTCGCGACATAAAATTTCCTGATAGGTATTAATGGTTGTTTTGACCATAATTGAGTCAGAAATGAACTGAAATTGTACATTAAAGCGCTTTTTCAAAAAATCTGTTCCTGCACGTAGTCAGATACCTTAAAGAAAATACTATATTTTATGCTGTTTGAGTCAATAAACTTTTATTTTTGAAAAAAGCCATGAATTCTAACTTTTATACGGTCTCCCGGTCATATTAGTCACATTTAGTAAAATGACACCCTAAAAACATACGATGAAAAAAAAAGCCTCATTGTTTTATGACCAAAATTAGACTGAGTTGTTTAACGTAAATAGGGTCAGAAAATTTATTCTAGGGAACAATGAAAAAGTAAATGTTTGGACGAACTTAAAAAATGCCATTGTTATGTTTTTTATTTAGTTTATATATTCAATAGAAAAGAATAAAATAGATATTCAGCTTCACATAAATAATAATAGAAATATAATACAGCTTCTAATGATAAAAAAAACATGATGCCATTTAGGAACTATGATAAAATGATGCTTTCAAGACGATTAGTTCTTGTAATTCCTGGTCAGTGTAAGAATGTTACTAGATAAAAGTGTTAACAGCACAACAAAAGTATTAACAAACAAAAAGTATTACCTTTCAAACTAAAAAAAATGACTCCAAAATGGAAAATAAGTTCCTATATAACTAGAAAATATATATAAAAAAGTTAGAATAAGATATCGTTACAAGCATTGAAATTTTGCATGAAGAAGGAGTTAACTTTCGTTAGCCCACAATAGCTTGAATAGGATATAATAGGACATAATATCGTATGACCATAACATAAGGTTTTCTTTCGTTTCTTTTTTCTTCTTCCTTTGAGAAGGTCTCTTAAATCTCTAAACTGATATTAAATGTATTTACGATTTCAAACTCAAAAGCATAAAAGTTTTACAAACTGAGCAAATGTATTCAGGGCCTTACGGGAAATGTAAATCAGTAAATTAGAGGTTGTTCTTAAAATAAAGACTGAAAAAAAATGGAATTGCAAGAGAAAAAGAATGATTAAGAAATTGATTATATATTAAAAGCATTGAAGCAGTAGTATTAATCTCATGTAAAGTATTTGAAAAAATCAGTTTTAATAACACATAAATGTGATAATTTCAATTTGAAAACGACCCTTAAGATCCCTTCGAGGCCACGAATTTTAGCTGTAAAATTCGTCTGAAATAGGGATTTTCAAATCGTTTCACATGGCTGGATCAATTTTATTCAAACACAAAGCATTTTTTTATCATATGTTTTAGGGTGTCACCAATATTTTACTAAATATGACTGACAGATCTGAACGTATAAAAAGTTAGGACCCTTAACTTTTCCAGAAATATATTTATTTCAAACAACATAAAAAATATAATTCTCCCGCTTTCGCTCTTTTCCAATTGGAACTATATGCCTATCTCTAACAGTTTAGAAATTAGCTTTGGACCACGATAAGAGTGTGGATACATACAAATGTCCTGATTTACCACATTGATCTCGTAAATATTATATATCACCTGTCTACTCTCCGTATCTGCTATCTTACGTTTATGTACTATCTACTACCAGAATACTACCTTCTCTCCGGGCTCAGTTCAATGGCATAACTAGGTGAGCCACGTCACGTCATTACTAGAGGGTGCAGCATTGAGCTTTGCAGAATCTAACAAAGTTATTTGTTTTACTTTCTTACACCTAAGTATACATTAAAAATTCCAGTTCAATACTAAGATTTAGAAAACTAATGGTACTTCAGAAGCATCAGAATTGCTGTTTTCTAAGAGAAAAGTGATGAGGGTTTTCCACAACCAATATTTCTTAAACTTGTTACTCTGAACACCAATATTGAATTTATAAAGGTTGAATATCCTGAGTACCCATGCGTACTATAAATTAAATACGTAATTAAAATTGCAATTGACGATTAATTTGAAGATTCAAGTTTAAAAATATCTATTTGTGAAAAACCAGCATTTTTTTTTCTCTAGGGAAATATAACACATCTTTGCCGGCTGTAACATTTCAGCTTTCTAAATCTTAATGGTATTGACCAAACTCTTTATGCCGTTGTCCCATATATTCGCCTTTGAAGTTAAGGGAGAACAAAAAATTATGCTCTTTATTATGCGCTGTGTGCCAACATTTACTAAAATGCTTTATATTTCCTTTACTATTAAACATATTTATTTCCAAATTTTAATACAATGCTTCTCTTAACAGATACTTTTAAGTAATTCCAAAAAGTTTCGCAAAAAATTTGGCATAATACAAAGCAACAGTGCGAAAAAATTTGAAATTTAAAGAAACCTTTATATGTTCTGACATTCATGATATTTTTTGAAAATGCATGGTAAGCAATGTGCAAAAAGTAAAGTTGATTAAAATTTTCAAAGCATCATCAGTTTGCTAGAAACGGGGTGAGCCAAAATCATTTCGTCTTCATCATCCCCTAGGACGGTCCTCAAATGTCCGCGTGGATAAAAATTCACTGTAAATGCGGAGTTCTATTGTATTTCCCAAGATTATCTCATAACTGATTGTGGAACCATTGTAATTCAAATGAATTCCAAATATTTCAGATACTAATCTTTCATTTCTTTTTAATAGTAGTGTATATTGTCTTAATATAAGATTGTAAAACTAGGGAATAATCCAGCGTAACAAGTTTTGGGAATATTGCTATTGGGTATCTTACTTTGATAGTATGTTGTCCTTAAACACAAATTGTTGGTCTGTATCAAATTTTGAATGAAATCTATCAAAGGGGAAACAGTATCTTTCTCTCAACACATACCTTCACTGTGCTATAAGGGCCAAGCAAAAAAAAAGAACTATATTAAATTTCTTTTTCACATGGGTGTGTTAGCATTCGTGTTGACTGAATTTATATATATACACTTTAATGATTCCATTTATTTACCTAAGTTGCTACCTGATACTCATGGAAATTATCATACAATCTTTGTCATTGTGTTTATTTACATGTGCGTTGCCACTCTATTACATGAAAATCTTAACATATTTTTCTTGTGTTCGAATACATTTATTCATGGCTGAAATTGAAAATAATTTTATAAACTAAAGGGAATTAATGAAAAAAATAACAGGTAAATAAACTGATAAGACTCCAATAAATAATTTGTGAAGATTAATATGGTGGAAAAGTTTTTTTGAATCACAATTGTCTTTAAACACATCGTAATTATACCAACAACACGAAAGAAGCAAAAGCAAGACTGTCAGCTGATCAGTTGATTTTAGATTGTTTTAGAGGATTGAAGTCAAGTGGAGAACATTTGGTTGAATAATACTGAAGTGAAATCATATTTGACCGTTTATAACTTTATAAAGTATGGTCAAATATGATCTTGTATTCTTAAATGACAATATTTAGAAATTCAGGATATCAAACCCTGATTCTATGATATGCGTTATGAAATATAATTTTAAATTTTCCTATTATAAATTATTAATATTGTGGTTTTCAAATTTAGGCAAATAAACAAATGATCAATTCTTCCGCACCTAATCTTTTCTCTTTCCATTTAAATAATTTCCCAAAGTACAAAACAGATATGTTTAAAATAAAGAAAAATTATGTGATTTAAATTCTATAATTTTAAAAACATATTTTCTGCGTACATCGTTAAATATCGATACAGAACGATTCATTAAAGAAATACATTAGAACAAAAATACATTTGTCTTAGCATAAAGTCTATACATCGACTGGAAATTGACTTTTCCTTTCAATACATTTACTAATACTGCCTGGGATAAACTTAGAATATATCTGTTCAAGAGTATAAATCAATCATTCTGATTTATCTGTGCTTTTGTATCAGTTCCTTTACGATTACTGGTATTTACTTCAATAAAAGAATGATAGGATGAAATTGCCAATGGAAAATGAAAAATTTTGTTCATTTCTTCTGATCTATATCCATGGAAAGAGATATATGCCATATTTAAAAAAAGAAATCAAATACTAGGAGACAAAAATAAAAAAAAAAATTCTTTTGTAGGAGAAAAGTGCCTTCCTTCCTTATATTCCAAAGTGAAATGGAAAAGTTCGATTTTTACATGATTTTTGCAATTTATTCTAAATTTCGTTTTTTTAAAAAAAAAATAGCATGCTAATTTTTGAGACTACGTCCAATGAATGTCTTTATTTTCTTGAAGCTTCATTTTTAAAAAAAAAAAAATATTTTTAACAGTTTTTCTATTTTGTGAATTTATGAAGTAAATTCATTTGAAGAATAGAACCCCTAGAAGTATTATTTGTAAGTTAAGTATACGACAGCCATACAAGACAAATTATTGCCTATGTCCATGAGAACTATTGCATACATAAAGCCTGCTACGTTTTCTACACCATTACAGACACTGGTACTATATCATTTCATGTAAGAAGAATGACCCGCAAAATTTCATTTCCCATTTCTTTTTAAATATCTATTTAGCAGCACGTCACTATATACAATTTTGATGAAATCTAAAATCATCAAATATCCGTGTTGCGTGAACGTATTAATAACCTTCATCCTAATATCACTTACTGGAAAAGAAAAGCACCACGAATTCTGTATAAGTAAGCGGTTCTCGCTTCCTGGTGGGTATAGTAATAGTGTGGGTAGAGTTACCTAATCTGTTCATGGACGTACCTTCTCTGGGTGGAGTTGCGCTTTCGTGACCGGTGATGGCTATTAGGACTCGACTTCAGTTTGTGACTGCTGTCGTGACGACTGGTTCTTCGACCCTATTTGCCATTTACAAACCACCCTGATAGAACTGAGGTGGTAAATCGGACACATGATTAGCTCGCTTCGCCGGAAAGCCGATGACGCCGCCGTTCTTTGCTCTCGTGCGTGTACCTTTCATTGGTATACTTTTACGTGGATGTTTTATTTTATTATATTAAAAACACCTACTTTAAAAATATTGCAACCCTCGGAAGAATGTTTTCTGCGCTCAACCATGTGGAAAAAAGGAGAAGAATAGTAGATGACTCTGTTTCTGTTATATGATTGCCGCGTACGCCATGTGCGAGAGCTGAAAACGACGTCACCACCCGTAGCTGGTAATGATATTGAATTGATTTCCGCACCAGTTCTATCAGGTGGTTTGTAACATGCACTTGGATGTTCCCCATTAGCACAAGATGCTGGCATTTGATAGTTAGCCGATATCTCTCAATGATATTAGGTGCATTCAGAATACAATTAATGGTCGAGATATCGTCAATCATTCTTGTGCATTAGGTAGGCAGTGGAACAACCTTCTTGTGGCCTACTGGAAAACAGGCTCTGTCAATCTTGTGATCGATGGATGAGAAACATCTTTGGAATTATTCTGGCAGACAGGCATATTAATCTCTACATAACATTATATGTTGCGGATTAAAACTTGAGCTTTGTCGGTATTGTTAGCATACCCAAATCTATTCTTCACCTGTAAGCCCTTCGATTATGGATTTTCTTCGGTTAAGCCATGACATCTATTACTATTTTTTTCTCTTGGGATCTAATTACAGTACATAATTCCTGAAATCTTTAGGTGCAAAATGAATTCAAATCGTCTTTTTGTAGGCTTATCACTTTAATAAAAGAACATAAGTTTTTCATTAAAATGTAATAACACCGTCGGGCGCAAAGTTCAGGAAATGTGCCTGATAGGTTCAGGCAAAAACAATATCGTAATTATATCATATGTACCCTATTAATTTGATTTTAACTACTCTAAAATTAATCACTGACCTTTCTTGGGAGGCTTAAAGGAAAAGTGGGATTTCTTGCTTCTGCTAAAAAGTCTCACTTTCGTTATTTCATGCAGTAAGCACTTATTTTTTTTGAATTTGCTATTTTAAAGGCATTTCGATAACCTGGAGTTTTCTGAGTTAACCGGGGTTTTACTTATACATATATTTGTTCTGTATATTGCGGTATGTTTCAGCATAAAAGAATTAAACGACAAAGGAAGAAACATTATAAAGACATTATTATATGTAACTGGAACGTGAAAGAGTAGTTTTCGTAATGATCGTAGAAAGTCTTATAACTTGTTTTCAATTATGTAATCTAATGAACAGTGTACATCAGGAAAATCCGAAATTATAATAACGACTGGAAAAAGAACACGAACTACTAAAATGATTACCAACTGTCAGTTTAATGTATGATGCACAAACAAATAGTTTTACTCTCATATTTCCATCTTTTCTAGTTCCAGCGAGCTGCAAATTCCATAATTTTTTCATTTTCGTAATAAAAAATTATATGTTTTTTTTTGTTTCACTATATATTTATAGTCACTCAAACGCAGTTAATATTTTTGAATTATACAAAATCTTAGTATTTGTAAAATTATTATTCTCCGTTTTAATTTTCATCTCTCTGGATTTTATTAAATTGGAATTTCATAATCCTAAAATACAAAGCTTAAATTTGTATATATGAAATCAAAATAGTTAACTCTGATATTCGTTCATTCAAAAAAGGTTTAGTTCAATATCTACTAATGTTAAAAGCGATATGTGCGTATGTTTGTTGCTTCTCTACGGGAGACCTTGGACCTAGAGTTACCAAATTTAGAAGAATATCTTTAGAGAGGGAATGCTGCTTTCTGAGTGATAATGAAATCTTATTATAATTAATTAATTGAAATTAAGCGAAATTTTGAACATTTTTCATCGATCTGGTAACATTGCAGCACAAAAATGATTTTTACACCAACTTAACATTCAAAAAATTATCTTTTCAATAATACCAATTTAGTTAAAATATTTTTAAATATATTAATATATTTCAGAACAATCGTTTTCATAGTTGTTACAAATTCTTGGGGTTTTTCTTCTGATACTGATAACCAAGTTATGAAGATTTGGCTTATTTTTTGTATATTGAGTAGGGTTTTTTTAAAGCATGCTTTTAATAAAGTTTTGAAATTTTGTGGTAATTATAGTTAAGTTTTAATCTCCGAAATAAGCAGTGATGAAATTGTCTATAGTTCATTCATTTTTAAACGGTGTTGCTTTTTCCTATAATATAATTGGATGTAAAAATATTTATTATCTCTATTAATTTAGCTAATCACGACTTAAATGTCTATCGAAATTTGAAGTTTACAAATACTCTGCTGGGAACCACCAATACCATGCTACGATAAGATATTTAATTGAAATCTTCTTCAACAGTCATCCTTGCGAACCAGCTGGTCACCAAACGTGGCTAGTTGTAAATAAAATCTTTTTTATAGAATTCTATGTCTAGAGTTAATTCCTTAAGAAGAAAAGTTCACTTTTTAGGGGAATGGATACCAAGCCCTTTTAAAGCTAAACTTTTATTACCTATCATGATTCGAATTCATTCATCCATCAATCTGATTTCCAATAAATTACTAATAGGATAATATTTCACTATGTCTAATTAAATATTTTGTAAATTTATAAAAAATAAAAAATAATCCAAAAGTTCATTTCAGTATAATGAGAAAGAAATACTTATTTAAAAAATTTCAAACATGTATCTCTAATATATTTTGTGAAAAGGTATATCAAAAAGGGTCAACTTAACATTGTATTTATAGGGGGTTCTGAGTCCCCTTAAAGCAAGTCATTATTGTGAACTTAAACACATTTTCTGTAAACATATTTTGAAAATGAGAAGTTTCTATTTCATCTTTGAACTATAGCATCTGTTTCCGTTCTAGAGAAAACTAATCAATGTATCAATGATTTTTAAAATGTATGCATATAATTGTTGTTTTCTCACTTTACATAATGACAGTAGATTTTCCGAATTCAACTCTCGTACTTAGTTCTTGATATCCTTTCAACCTCTTTGTATTCGAGCGTTATTTTTTAAAATTTAAAATCATTATAATTTTGATAAACATTTACTTTCTCTAACTATTAAAATATATTTGAATTTTTAGAAGCTTCGATGAGTGATAATTTTACAAGAAGTTTCTTGAAAAACATTTACTCAGGACAAAATACTGAAAATGATGCGTGCGATAGGAGAATTGTGGGTAAGAGTACGCTGGCGGCTAAGAATTCGCACGGAAATTTCACCTTGTTGGCAACACTACAGAGAATCACCACTTTAATTTTTTAGTTATGTTGCTACTTGCTAGAATATAATGTATTACCATTGGTTTGCTGCTCCTCTGTTTTCCATCTATAAGGCAAAATTCACTTTTCTTACTTTCTATCGAATTTTTCGATCAGAGAACGCAAGTGTTTGTTATTATATAGTGTGAACCAAATATTTAAAGGCGTATTTCAGATTAAAGCACAGTTCATTAACTACAGGTTGGCGTATCTTGAGTTTATCTATCTGTGGTGTTTTGACAACTTGCGGCGGTTTAATCAAACGCTAACAAGGAGGCCAAGAGTTTGCAGCAATTCTTCACTGTGTACTCTTCGCATCCTTAAGCTTGCATTAACTTTTACTTCATTCTTGTCTTCTAAAGGTAATAAAAATTATGTATAAATGAATAGTTCCCCTATAATATTTTATTGGAATACAAACTTAATATTTTACTGAGAAATAGTTTCATCTTGACATGATTCTTTTTTCAAAATTTTAGTTATACAAAATATTATCCACAGCCTATTTCCTTATTTCTCTCAAACTTGTATAGTATACCATGATGTTTTACAATTCGTCTTAGCAACTCATTTATTACAAAATCGCAGACAGAAAACTGGTCATACGGAAATAATTGAAGAAGTTAACCTCAAGTTGTAGACTGTGAGGATTGGGGATTGTTCGAGGATTGGGAACCAACGAGTGCATCCTGCTAAAATATTGAAATCTGTAGGCTAATAGGCCTACTTTACTTTATCTTTCCTGTGCTTTATCATCTTTTAAAGAAAACCTAGGCCTGCAGAAAATGCTACTTGCAATAAAATTAATGTTAGTATTACTTCAATTTTACAACTTCGAAAGCAAAACGAAAAAGATCATGTGAATCAGAAAAAAGGAATACCTGTACTCTCAATTGTCATTGTTTTCAGTTTTATTTATCTGCCTTAAATGATAAGAAACAGAATCCTGAAACCTAGAATTGTTGATTCATAGTTAAATAAAGAACATTGTATGAAATTTTGATGTCTGTATCATACTTATTTTACTTTTTATAAAATAAAAACCACTAGGTGCGTACTTACCCTACTTTCTCCTATAGTGAATTACAAAAAATGAATCCTTTTTATAATTTCGTCTCTATTTATGTCGATTAACAGGATTATCTAATCTTCACATCGGATTAAAGGGACGTTATTCAGAAAAAAAAAATCCAGCATCAAATTTTTCTTATTCAATATTACATTAATTTGTGTAATGAGCACATCTCTAATATCCTTAATAAAGAACACATATTATAATGATACGGAAGTAGCCTTCGCATTCTTAACTACCACGTTTTTTTATGTAGCTTCTTTCTTGTTACAAAAATGAAAAGAATGAAAAAAATCACCAAATTGCTTGGAAAATTTGTTTCTAACAGAAATGGTGGCCAGGCACGTATTAAAGGTTAGGCGCATCAGAAGCGTTTTTTTTAATATCGCAAGAGATAATTTCCTTCTAAGAATCTGTACATATATCCGATTTTAACTGACCAAGTCTGCGTTTTATTATCACTATCAGAGTGTCTGAACAGAAGAAATCTCGTTAATGGTTGTTGAGTACTGCGCACATACATCCCGCACTTACTCAAAGCCCTTATTGCCGGTACGGTTCTCTTCCTGTTTCCCAGGGAAAATGCTGAGCAAAACCGGCACTGATTTTTTTACAGCATCGCGAAAGGTCCGTGTTCAATACCCAACAGCTATCAATGTACCTCACGTTACTAATAGCTTCCCCAGAATTTTGCCGTTAACCGACACAAATCGTATGTGTACACCATACCTAAACATTTGTAGTTCAGATAGTGGCCCAGATGACCAGATAATCACTTTCCGAAGCTTGATAAGGAAACCCAATAATTACAAAGAAAACATCTTCTCAAGAAGCTATCGTTTCAATGATTAGAATGATTGATGTGCTTTTCTTTACATTGAATATCTTTAGTCATTAGCAGTAATGGTTCAATAGATAAGACCCCTGTTCTCTTGCAGTCATTTAACTATTTTAGGGGGTTGAATATCCTTTATTCTTCTGTTTCCCATTCACACTTATGTTAAACACCTTTTAAGTGTCATTTGAGAATATTTATCATCGTTTAAAACATCAAAAACTCATTTTATTATCACAATCAGGTGCTTGATCAGAAGAAATGTCGCGAAGAATTTAAATATCCTAATGCATCTAGTTCGCGTTAACGTGAGAAAGTTTACTGCATTTTTGAAGCTCACACACATTTTAAAGTGACGCTATTCAAAGCAATCCTACAGCTGGAATACGATGAGATAAACCAGGGCAGAATTTAAGTCAGATTTCATGAGGAAGATTGTTATTTACATCACATAGCTGTTTTAAAAAAGAATTCTTCTTACATTGGGGAATAGAACTAATGAGGTATGTTTTATTTAATTTATCAAGATAGAGTTGAATAATGTATGACAGCAAATATTTAGTGGAATTACCTACGTTCATTCAGCTTCAGAAAAGAAATTATATCGAAACATTTCCAAAAAATTCTAAATATTTTTATGTCTACAAGTTTAACAACACATTCATAGTTTTATTAAATAAATTTCAACATAATAGCTTAGCCGTTTCCATTTCAATTCATAGTAAAATTTTGAATTTTTTAACAAAAGATTTCTTTAGTTTCAGTAAATTTATTTATTATTTAGAATAAAGAGTGAAAACTTAAAGATGTGTTCTATTCTCAATTTTTTTTATCTTGGTATTGATTGCGATAGAAGATTACTGAATTATTTCCGTAGATTTAATAGAAAAAATTCAGTAATGCCGATAAAATTAAGAGCTGAACCTATGAAGTATATTTCCTCTAATAAACAATGCATCTCAAAATTTCCTATGAAAAAATACCTCAATTAAAGTCTTCAACACCTTTTTAAATAAAAAAAGAATTAAAATCAGTCAGTTATAAAAAAATATTTTTTCTAATGTTTATTTTTTAAAAAACATGGTTTTGGAATGGATTTCTGTATTTTTCAATTCTATAGTTAAAACCTAAGAGTTATCTTCCCTGATATGTTGAAAAGTTATCCAACTTTTCATTGATAATGGTATTTCGTTATTTAATTTTCAATTTCTGGGATTAAATCAAAACTTTTCTGTTTCAATTCCCCCAAAATATGCCATAATGCTAGAATATTATTTAAGAATGGACCTTTCATTTTAATTTATAAATCATGTATGAAGCATTGTTTAGTTATTATGTTTTGCAATATTTAATGTAAATAATAAAAAATAAAAAATTATCTAGGGAAATTTTAAAATGAAATGCACAAGGAAGTTCTTTTAAAGTAAATGAAACTGGCAATTGATTTTATAGGCTAATATATATAATTTAATTTTATCATACTGTAGCAGTGGATATTTCACCTGACAGTATGCTTGATTTAAATATGTTCCATTAATTATAATCCTACAATAATTAATTAGTGTTGTGTTTTGATCACATTTAGAAATAATTAATCCATGTAATAAATTCGGAAAATAGAAATAATTTTCTTAAAAACATTTTCTCAAAAATAATTAATTTATTCTATAAAGCTCAAACTATATTATGAATAAATTACTAAATTATTTTTTTGAGAAATAATTCCAATTTGTGAATTAATATTTATTGAATGTTAAAATTTTTTGCTGATTATTTCTTTAGAGATTTACTTTAGGAAAAAACGAATTACTTTTACTTTTATATAATGGATCCTAAGTTATTTCGATAATACTTCATGTGAATATTTACAAACACGAATTTCAGACATAAATTTAAAATTACTGAATACAAAACATATAAATTATCGACAAATATTAATTAAGCTAATTAATCAGGTAATTAAAATCAATTCATAGAGTAATTATAAAAAGCAATTTTTATTAACAATAATATAATTACTGTGATTAAAAATATGCGAAATTATCTTATTTTAAATTACCATAACTGACAAGTTATGGTAATTTAAGAAGCAGCTGTGAATTAACTATAACTAAATAGTAAAAATATTAGTGAAATGTCAACATATTCATTAAGTCCATTAACGACCAAGAAAAAAGGCAAATACAACAATAATCCTTTTTCTTCTAGTGACATTGTTATTGTTCGATCCGATTTCAGGAATAAATAACTGTATGACATTAAACACTTATTTTACCTCTTTCATGTGCACAAGGAAAACAAAATGGGTCCACAGAGGACTTTATTTAACATACGAGTACTTTAAACTGCTTGAACGAAGCAGTTTGCATCAAATTTACCAAGCACCAAAAATTTATACCCAAAGATTATAAACTTTTATGGTCACTGTACTTTTAAGAGTTATTTAACTTTTCAAAAAACACAAGATAATAAGAGCTTCTTTTCTAAGTACTTAATGTGGAAGTCTCCTAATTTGCATCGAGGGCTTAAGTTTTACGAGACATCTCTTTATTTTGTACAAAAACTTGTGATCATGATTAAAATAGGGAAAAAAGTGACTGAACGGTGAACTTTTCCTCTTTTTTTAAACATAAACCTCCGATCTTTCTTGCTTGTATGTTATTCTCAGTGCAATATGTCTACTTCAGATATGGATTTGGTATATAGAACTCAGAAAACTTTTCTTTTAGAGCTAGTTAAATGTTAAGCTTTCTGCATTTCCTGAGCAAAAACCACTTTAAACTCAAATCAGTGATTCTTAGCTTTTCTATAATTGGAATATAACTTTCCATTTAAGTTTAAATCGTGCCTTTCCCCCACTAGAATTTTACTTATGCTCGTTTTCAAATTTTTTATTTCTTTTAATTTCATCTTCTTCCCTTTAAATTCTTAACACCTTCTTATACGAACGCAACCCACACTTTCAGAATAACACTAGCTTAATTCTTTTATATATTGCCTTTTCCCTTCTCTTAAGCCGGCCATTCACTAGAAGGATAGCCATGGCATTTGTCCTAATCCCACCATTTCACCCATTTTAATCATCGAAAAATACAGACACGCCATCCACTTGATATTTAAAAGGACGCTAATTCTGAACGAAGGTAAGGGGGAGCGATCTTCTTTCCCTCTCTACAGCTGCTGGTCAATCAATCTTCGATTTTCTCCACTCAGCAGATTTTAATTTATGCTACCCTAGAAGCGAGGGTTCAATCTACGCAAGGCATTATTCTTTTCGCTGGCCTCTTTCAAGGTCCCTCTGAAGCGAGATTTTAAACTCCAGCGTTTTTCTCTCCAATTTCAGTCCAGACGGAATTCCAACCACCACAAGCCATTTGGCATATTTCCATAGTTTTTTGTGGCTTTTTCCTTCACGCGTTCCAAAATATCTAGTTTATCTGTAAAGTGAATGGCTGGTTTTAGGTGTCAGATTTACCTCGTATTGATCCAGAAAGAATTCTAACAGGTTATTACAGCGAGAACACACTTCAAACGACTTTCACAAGAGTACTGTAATTAAATGATCATTGGCTGGCTCTCTATTGATGATTTACCCCCTCCTCACCCGTTATTGTTCTTCCAAAGTAGTCGTTCGATTGGGTGATAATGATAAAAGTAAGACCTGTAATTAACTGGTCCTGGCTTTGCTTTATGTTTAAGATAGTCGGATATTATCAACATGTGGGATGTGCTGCCTCAGGGATGTGTATAATATTGAAAGAGGAAGCGAAGCATGAAAAAGAAGGGCTAATTTGGAATTAAAAAATTTATTACTGAAATCAAAATGAAAAAAAAAATTGACATGGAATCTCCAAAATAAGCAAATACGTGTCAGTAATATGGAAGATATTTTTGGTAATAATTACTTAAAATTACAAATTTTTTGGCAGAGGGGGGCAAGATCTACAAAACGAACTGCAAAAAGAACGTTTAAGTAGAAAAGTGTCAAAATCTAATTTCATATATTAAAAGGGTGATAATCATTAATTTAAGGGGGAAAATGTTTCCCAAAAATCCAAAATTACCATTTTTTATTATTCAGAAGTTGATCCACTTAAACATAAGTTAAATGTGAATCAAAACAAAATAAATTCAAATTTTTACTTCGATACGGTTCAACTTTTAATCAAGAAAAGTACCAAAATATCATGTCTGTATTTATTAATTTCCATTTTAATGAAAGTTAATTATTAAGAAGTTTGATTTCGCTGTGAACTTTTATGCAACAACAGAACATAATTTAAGTGATCTAATTTTTTTTGGATAAAGACTCACGTATTCACTATCTTCAAAATTGTCAACAGTAGAAAAAAAGAATAATTTAAATTACCACATTTTTTACACTGAAAAACAGTTTCTTTTACGAATTAAAGCTCTGTTTTCTCTGTAATAGTAAAGCAGTTTGATATTCGGGAAGAATGGTGTTTTCTGACGAAAATTTGTATGAACCAGTAAATAGAGGAATTCAGTATTTCTTAATGTCAATTCTACTAATTCGTCTACAATAATACTTACCTACGCATATGTTGTCAGGAAATTAAAGAATTCTTTATATTACACTATAAATACTTAGAAATGCTTCCCATATCACATTGGTATAGAGCTACTAGTTTCAATGAAACACTTTGTTAGACTTACAAAAATTAGATATTGCAGAATCTTGTGGAAAGGATTCAAATGATGGATGGTGCTACTCATCAATAAAATCTATAAATTATGGCAAGACAAATGAAATTCTGAAATTTTCATATTTCTGAAACTAAGCATCCAAATGTGTCCCACAAGCCATTTATCGTTTCAAAAGCTTCTCTTTCAAAATTGTAACTTTTGATTTTATTAAATATCAGCTGTCGAAACCTAAAGCTAAGGCATTCTCAATTTATAAAAGGAAATCATATAGTAAATAATCTCATCGGAAGTTTTATATGAAAGATTTTCGACTACAAATATAGATGTCATAAATAAGCTAAAAGAGTAAAATTACGACTAATGCTGTTTTTTTTTCCTTTCCTTTTTTTCCCATCTCTGTTACTAGAAATAGAAAGTAATGCAGTCCAATACATAATATTTGTGAAAAATGAAATGTCCACAACAAAATTATTTAGAAAAAGAACATTTTCTTTCTTGATTTTTTGCTTGGAGAAAAAATCGGTTTGTTCAATTTTCCTAAGAAACGATTATTTTTAGCAGTGGTAGGTTTTTTTCCTTTACTACCATTAATTTATCAGCTAACTATAATTATTTTATTCATTATCGTATGCATTAAAAAGTATGATTGAGGAGACTTAATAAACTAAACACACTACACAAATTCTAAACAAGCGTATATTTAGAAATATAGAATTTTTCAATCCAGCGCTTTGATTAATTTAACTCTCTCGAAACCTTTCGTTCTCAATATGCATGGCATTCATGACAAAGGATTTTATTTATAGTACATTTGTGAAAGAGCTACCGCTAAAAATAATATGTTTACGACAGAATTTTGAAGCATTCATTTTTATTAGAGAAATATAAAAAGAATCAATTCTATTTTAAAATCGTTCGTAGCATATCAAAGGATACATGAAAATGCAAAACTCGAACGATAACCCTTCCCACAAAAATGTGAATAAATGATATGCAAGAATATAATCGAACCGATTTATTTTCTTTCTAGGTTCTGGGAAATGGGAAAACAATTGCATTTTTTCACTGTTACTCAAGAGACACTTTTGTCACAAATCTTTTCCATGAAAAAGTTCTTCTTACCTTCAATTCCCCATCAAGCAATTACATTGCATACCGTCTTTTAAATTTGTTGATAAATGTTTCTTTATACTTTCAGTTCCTGTCATTATCCCTCTTGCCCCAGGTAATGTAAAATCTAGTCTTAATTATTCCCTACAGTTTAGTGCAGTACTACCACAACGTTGCATGCAAATAACTCGCTTTGTTGCAAAGGTATCAGGACATTTTCGCAATTGTTGCTTATAAATAGCGATTAAAAATAAGCAGAGATTTTATACAAAAAAAATTTAAAAACTCGTAAACGGTTGAAAGGATAAAATGCAAAAAAATTTGACATTTTAAAGAATTCGAATCACCAGAGAAAGAAAATCGTTTTAAAATTATTCAATTTTAATATTTCGGTTTTATTTTATGACTTCTGTTCCTCTTTAACTCTTTTCTGTAACTCTTTAACTGTTTGCAATCTTTGTTATAAAATTTTTGACCATATTAAATTGCAAATTTTAGATTCTAAAACAAAACTTATAATTTTTTTCCTTTCCATTAGTGCTAAATCTATGTATGCTTCAGAAATATGACGTTCCGACGGAATATAAAACTTTTCTATGCAGGCATTCATTAAATTGAATATTATTTTATCATGAGATATACAGGATGCCCACATAAATCATTTACAGCCCCTCCCCCTTAACTGCATAACGACGGCATCTATAACTATAAAAGTGGTGTCTACTGTTCAACAACGGATTCCAAGACTACCACTTTTGGACAATTTTACACCGGAAAGGGGTGTCCGGCAATGAATCATATGAGCTCATTTCCGGAGTTCTTTGTTAGGTCACGCTCAGCAAAATGTAAACATCAAACTTCCATTGTTCACTTTCCATCGATTTTGATGAAAATAAATCCGCCCTGCGCATGAGCAAAAGCGCGGAGGGTTTCCGAATCCGTTGCTAAATAATAAGTATAGTAAAATGGCTATGCGCTACGCCATAAGACCGCTTACAGCGCCACCTGGCGAAAAGCTCCAGAGGTAGCGTTCATATCTCGAAAATGGTACAAGATAAAGGAAAAAAGTCAATTACAAAGTTGTAGAGCATTATCGATTTAGTACAAAAAGACACATTGGGGACATTAATACAAATAACATAACACGTAAAACGCTCATTTATTTATTGGCTATTTCCAAACTTGTTACGTGACGAAACGTGTTAGAAAGAGAAAAAACAACGAGTCATCACAAGATACCTTTATTTTCGGTGTTAAAACTGCTCTCCGTCAGTTACAACACATATTTAGACCCTTTCTTGAATCTCACACTTAACATATCAGTTGGCACGTTGGCACAAGCAATAGTAATACGTAATCGAAGGTATGTTGTCGGAAAAGTCGCATAAACCTGATTTTTGAATTATTTCCACACGAAAAAGTATATTGGGGTCATTTTTGTTCGAAAGATAAATTTTTTTCCCTTTTGTCCATGTTTGGTGACAGTCCAAGTTTCAGAAATTTCGAACAAACAACAGTGTGTTTTAAGCGTTCTGTTCTTAGTATGAATATTTACAAAGTGTCTTTTTGCACTAAATAGATAATGCTCTACAACTTGGTAATCGTCTTTTTCCTTCCCTCTTGTACTGTTTTTGAGATAGGAAAGTGGACTCCGGAGTTTTTACCAGGTGGCGCTGTAAGTGGTCTCATCGCGTAGCGCATAGCCGCATTACTATACCTAGACCCCACTTTCATGTCTATAGCTGCCGTCGTTCTGAAGTTGAGGGGGGTGATGGCTCTTATTTAAGTAGGCACCCTGTATATGTAAAATCTTATCGTATATAATAAATATACTAAATCAAGACTTTCTTTATCACAGGGTTCTCTCTCAGAATTTTATTTTCGTCTTAAGAATGGTTGAAGCTGTGTAGAGTAATATATTCTGGCATGTGACATTTTCTACAGTTCTGTTTTGTACGAAGGCAAGTCAGTAAGTAGGTTACAAAAGTTAATAAAAAATAGGAAACCAAGATATGTCCTTGAAAAGCATATGTATTTCTTTACATAATCGCCACTTACATTAATACATTTATCCCATCTCTTTATTTCCCATTTCCAATACCTGTTGCATACAAATCTTCGGATTGATGCCTGAGCCACATATGTACCTCACATTCGGTGTCCGCATCAATTACGAAGCGCTTGCCACCCAGGTGCAACTTAAGAGCAGCAAACAGGTAATACATCTTGGAGCTAACTCTGGGCTGTAAGGGGGATGTTGAAGAAGTTTCCATCGAAACTCGTCAATTTTATCCTCGATTAATCGAGCTGTATGAGGCCTAGTATTATCGTGATGGAACAAAATTCTTCGAGTTAATAGGCCTGGAAGTTTTCTTCTTCTTCAAATTCCATCTCGAAGTTTCGGTACATTTTTTCAGAGATCACTTGACGGAGTCAATCAATTCTCACTCCAAACAGAAAGCATTTCCTTGTGAATATCCTTTGCTGGAAGTCATTTCGCATGCAAGAAATGCACAACACTTATCTGCTGTTTTAGCGCACACTCCTCGAACACAGTCGCAGTTTTCAAAGGTAGCTGCGCGTATGTAAGACTGATATCTCATAAATTCGAAATGAACAGCATGCAGTTGAATTGTGCTGCCTCTTATTGGAATTTTTGACTAAATATAGACTTTTTTTGCCTCATATTCCAGACAGAGTTGCTTAAGAACCATATTTGAAACAAATTTAGTTTTAATTATATTAACGTCCCATTCTGCAGCAACAAAAAGACTATTTTGGGACGGACTTCGTAATTTTGAACCGCGGTCAGATGACGAGGACAATACCTGATCTTCCATCCCTCTCGCCAAGCTTCTTCACCACATCAGCGGGAAGACATTTGGCTATTACGTATGACTTAACGTGCAACAGGCCCCATACATGGTGGATCTTCATTGGAATTGGATTTCGAACCTGGAACCCTCCGTCTCCGAAACCGAGAACTTACCAACAGACCACCGTGATCCTTATTTGAACCAGAAGTTCAGGTTTTAATTGATTTTACAAGGAAAAAATAATTAGAATAAATATCGTTATCATTTCGGCTCTTTTAAATAAAGATTCGTAGTAAAAATTTGCTATCTTCATCATTCTTTACTAAATTCTATATTCAAAATATTTCTGAAGTTAATTAAGAATATCAATTGTGATTTGCAGTTTAAATATTGCAAAATATTACAACCGGAATGAGTTTAATTTTGATGTTGTTTAACTTCTGCTGTTCGAAAAAGTAGGTGACACGTTTTTTCACAAAATTTTAAATTGTTTGTAAATGGTTATCTTTGGATGTGAAGATATTCTTTCAGTCTAATTAATATTATGTCATATATTTACCAATACAATTGACATCAATACTCATAAGAGCTGTATAGGAAAATCAGAAAGAGTTTCGTGTGTTTTGTTGCCTCATCTATAATTATGATAGTGCTGTTAACACTGAATGTGGACGTTCTCCGGATTCTGACACCTACAGTCGAAGAACTGCATTATTAATTAATTTTACATTAATCCTCTCACAATGTGGCCTCCGAGATATAAACGCCAGGGCTGCGCTCATCCATCTTTATTAGACCTATTTACTAGGGATGTAACGAATATTCGACAAGTATTCGGTTTTCTGCCTATTCGGTCCTTTTGCCGAATATTTGGCTGGCCGAATACTAAGCAGATATTCGGCCGGATATATTCAGGATAATAACTTTTTTAAAATGTGCTTTTAAATGCACATTTAACAAAGAATATCGCAGAATTACATTTCAGTGCATTTATTATCAGAAAACTCTTAACATTTCTTCAATTTTATGTTGTATAGTGCATAGGTGTATTTAATAAAGTTATATATAGTTTATCATTGCAAAGCCTGAAATTATCTTGCAGGAACAATAATTTTTCATCATTTTCAGGAGGAAGTCTTTTCAGTTTGATTTCATACACATATAATAACAACTGGAGATGTTATGAATATTCATTATTCGGCCCTTTCCCGAATATTCGGTCTGGCCGACTGCTAAACAGATATTCGGCAGAATAAATTCGGGGTAAAATGTTTTTTAAATGTTGTTTGAAATATATTTAATATAGAATATTGCAGAATTTTATTCCAGTACATTTATTATTATAAAAAAATGTAGCATGTGTCCAATTTTAAGTTGTATAGTACATAAGTATATTTAATAATGTACATATATCATATTATTTATAGAAGTCTATGTCATATGGTTTCATTTATATTACCAGCTTCAGAAAACAAACGGCCACTACATAATTTTTGCAGGTGTTGAAAGACTTTTCTTGTTAAATTTGCGAACCTTGGAAATTTTTCCGCATCTTTTCCCACCAATTAAAAGGACACTCCATCCTACCTATTAGAAGTTCTTCATCAAAATAGGAATTTACTTCTAGTAATTTTAATTTATTTATTCAATTTTCTTCTGTGTTTGTCATTGTCATGTTCTGCAATGACGACTCTTCTATTTCTTTGAAGCAATCTCAAAATCATGAGAGTTTCCTATTTCTTATTATTGGAATTAAGATATTTAAAATATTACAAATATACATAAAGGTATTAATATTTTTAAGATATACAAATAATAAAAAATCAATTTTATTTAATGTTAAATTTTTGCAAAGGTGAAAAATATTTCATTTACAAACAAAAGTGAAATGTTTTTAAAAATCTGTCTTTGGCCTGACATTTGGCCGAATATTCGGTATTCGGCTATTAGGTCAAATCACTATTCGCTATATCTCTACTATTTACCGTGATAGCCTTATTACTTTGTATATAATTAGACGCAGAACTAAATACCGCTGTAGAGACATGTGCTGTGCATCTTCCTGCGAGTATGTCTTCCTTTATCTTAATCTATCAGCACAAAATAAAATATTAGCTGTTTAATTTTCGGTTATTATGGTATAAAGAAGATGCTCATTTTGACTTCAGCTCATTTTTTGATTTCATAGGAAAAGAATTCTGATTGGGATTATATCTCTTTGGAATTATAGTTTTGTTTATGGAAAATCTTTTTCCTGAAGGGATATTATTTATTTATTATTGAACATGAGATACTCCTCGTGCATCACAAATGTACAACACGAGGTTTACAGAAGTAAGTATGCAAAAAAATTCAGCCCGAGTACAAAACAATTCCTTATAAAAAAGTTATATAATATTAGTAAGGAAGAAAATTAAAAGAAGTATTGAACACAAACAACAATAATGCAAAATTATTAAATAGAGTGGATAAGATGGAGTAAAATAATAATAGTAATAATAATAAACAAAAAAATTATACTGAATTCCATAAAGAATTGAAACCCAAAATTTCAATAATCAACGAATCAGTATTTTACAAAAGTATGCAAGAATATCAAGTACAAAATGCTTAAAATAAAGGGAATGAATGATAAAAAGATGATAAACAGAATACTGATGAAATATGTTTTAGTTTCAGAGTTAAAATTAATCTACGATCTAATTTGAAAATGCATAGAGAAAAAAGAAACAAATCGTCCAGAAAGAAAAACGCGACAAGAAAGAAAAAAAACTAATCACTTGACCTAACTTGCGTAGATGAGGTGAGACCGATAAAAGTTGCGTCAAGAGGCCGTAATAAATACTTAGTCATATTTATTGGCTATTACTTCCGTTGCAATGAAGCAATAGACGAAGCAAATTATGTGAGAAATAGATGTTCCAGAACGGCGCGTAATGGCGTAATCCCTGTGGATCTGGAGAGAGGAAAAAGTAGCCTCTTAAGTATCGCGCCATTGCCTGTAAGTAAGACTCGCGAAAAATTAGGAAACGTTTCAAAAATTCATAAAATCGGAGGAAATTATGCAAATGGAGTGTAATTTTCGCCAAGAATATTTTGGTATTGAAGAACTCTTTTACCTGTGGTAGCTTTTTTAAGTGGTAGTAAATTGAGTAGTAGAAAACAGGAGATTTTATTTATTCATTTATTTAGATAGGATTTTAAGCAGCATTAAATCAAATTTGATCGTAAAGGTACTTATGATTTCTTTTCTGATAGCGTATTTTTTATGAAAACAGAATGTAAATATTTCTTCTCAAACAACTTAAATGTTTATACAACAAAAATTTTTAAGTTTGGGAAAGTTCGTAATGTTTCAAGCGCTACTAAGTTTCAAGAAATTCCGATTATTTCTCAACTAAAAGATTAGCTAACGTTCGCTGAATATTCTGATATCTATATTAAATTAAATAAAAGCTGACAGATTCTTTCTTTTTCATTTAAAATAAGGATTAAGGATTCACTGTTTTATGTTGATTTTCAATTTAATTCGACAGTAAATTAATTTTTTTGTAGACCACGGCAGTTAAATGTTTACTCGTAATCTGAAATTACTTCTTGGGTCTGTGAGATTTCATTAGGATGTGCTGTTGACATAAGCCGCGTTTCGACGGCCTTTTTCGTCGAATTTGGTCCACGTTTCGCTTTACGACCCGTCGTGGGAACAGAAAGAATCATTGTTGCTCGGGGGATTGTGGGGTGATGCACATTTTCCCGTTTGTAGTCGATAAATGATCGGACATCAAAGGCTTGTGAATCGATGCATGATAAACCTCAATTCGGCCACCGAGAGATTTACCAAGCTACTCGCCGTGGGAGCGGCGCCATTGGTCGGAATTCCACCGACCACAGTCCACAAGTACGAACCTCGAGCGACTCGAGGTTTGCCAAGCCACACGCCGTGGGAACAAGGTTTTTGTTTTAACGCCTCTTTTGCCGGAAATAGTGAATTAACTGAAGGAACGCACTGAACGGATGGCAGCATCTGAAGAAATGATAGAGAATGCTGAACATGTTGGTGAAATCGATTATTGCATGGATGTTGACCGTGTAATCAAGGAAGTCACACAGAACAATTCTTTCGTAGCGAAACGAAACTTTAAGCTTCCTTCTGTATTGTGTTCAAATGTTTTCTTCCTATCTTTGTAAGCCGTTCAGACCTAGTGTCCGGTATATCGGACATCAACTTTAAACTGCTTCTATTAATTAAATTATTGATGAAATTACATGCTGTTACTTCGTTTGATTCCCGACTTTTTTATTATCATAATCTTTGCAGGAACTTTTCGTTTCGTTAATGGAATCGTTTTATTTATTTAGTTTTTCAAAACATCTCCAGAAAATCTTTGTTCTTCGTAAAAATGAGTTCCGTGATGATTTCTGATTTTTGAGTAATTTTTTTAAAATCCTTTTTTATCATTTAAAATGCTTTTGCAATATTTTATTAATCGTTGGCAAACTTTTTACAATGAAATTTGTTTGATGTTTCGTTTTTTCAGTAGAAATATCCGATTTTGTCCGG
Organism: Araneus ventricosus; assembly: GCA_013235015.1. Classification (NCBI taxonomy): domain Eukaryota; kingdom Metazoa; phylum Arthropoda; class Arachnida; order Araneae; family Araneidae; genus Araneus; species Araneus ventricosus. Next base: position 147,445 of record BGPR01000113.1, read on the forward strand.
ATACCGGACATCGGATAACTTTTTTTATTGCTCACCTACAAGCCTGAAATTTTATTTTTAAGATACCTTTGTAGTAGTACACAGAACACCAAAGGAAAACAGTTTCACTTCAATATTTCTAAATTCCGACAGAAGAAATTTATAGCCATTTGTAATAAGTGCAGTTGTATGAATAATCCTAAATAGATGTAAAAAATTTTCGAAATAGGAACCTAGGCAGGATAAAAACAGATGTGTCTGACAGAATTGATAATCATTAACTTGTTTATATTCTAGAGATACCTCTCAACTGCTTTTAATTGCATATCTCTTTTAAGTTAGAAAGCAAACAAGAACAGCTATATCTAAGAAGCTATTTTTAACTCAACTTTTTTTTTAAGGTTTATTTTGAAAGATGATTATTTGATTTTAGTCTACACTTTTAAGTTTAATTAATGAATATTAAAATTCATTTTAATAAATATCAAAAGAGATTGTTTTCATAATTTCCAATTTTTTCGAACAATTATCAGTGAAAACAATAAGCCCTTTTGAGTCTGAAAATATAAACAAGAAATCTGGTTTGCACTTCGACAAATATTGATAACTGTTGTGCAGTTTACTAAGAAAATATTTTTGAAAATAAGACATTAAGTTTGAACTGCTTTAGCTGAACTTTTAAAGTGAACACAATGGTTTGAAGGGTTAATGACTATTCCTTTTTCCATGTTATGAACAAGTTTTAACAGGGCTGAATCAAATTTCTCTACCTGCGATTTCAAATCTACTAGGATTTTTTTTGTGCTATTTTCTTCCCTACTATTGATATTTTACTGCAACAAAAAAGAAAAATAGATGAAGATCTCACTCGGAAAAATGTATAATTTAACTTCTTTTTTTGATTCATGTTCATCGGCCCAGTATAACAATTATATTTTGAAAGATCAACAGCCTTATTCACCAACCATGTTTAAACCATGATCAGCGGTAAAACGATAGGGCGTTGATTATCGTTTAACCGCTGATCATGGTTTAAACATGGTTGGTGAATAAGGTCGCAAATCGATTCAATTGAAATATTGTAAGAGAAAAATAGTTAATGCTCAAAATGGGCTTTTCTCTCTGGGAATTCTTCTGAATTGGAGATTGGCGATAAATTCTGGGCTTCGAGGCTGTATGATCGCGGGATCCGCCAAAGATCCTCTATTAATTTGTGTCTGGTACACATTAAGTCTGCTGCCATGCGTCATATGTTGGTATGGGGCCGTCCACAAATGATGTCACGCTTGGAGGGGGGGGGGAGGGGGTTCGTGAAATTGTGACAGTTTGTGACAAAGGGGAGGGAGGGGGTAAAAAGAAGTGTGACATCACACATTTTGGTTAAAATAAAAACATTTAAAATCAGCAGATTAAATTTTGAAGTTATTTTGAATTACCAGAATTTGAGGGTATTTTTTTAATCGGGGTTAAAACAACTTTCATGTGATTTTTTTCACTGACATTCCTTTCTTTTCAAAAAAAGGCATTCAGGGTAGGTTCTGGGAATATGGTAGCATCAAAAATTCTTCACCATTAGAAGAAAAACCTCCCCCTGTCACACCCTTGAAATGTCCAACAAAAGATACGTCGCCCCACCTGGGTGAGTGGCAGTGGCAGAAACAGGTTGATCTTTATTATATTATATTTTTTATTAGATTTATAGCAAAATATATCAAATTCCATTTCAAATTACAAAATACTACTGTTTTCAATTGCTCTTTTATATTAATATTTTATTACTATTGTATATTAATTAGGTTTTTAGTTGTAAACCTTAATCTTATTTCATACAAAATAAGTACATATATAATCATTATTATTGTTATGCTCACAAATGTCATTAAAACACACAGTTAAAGTTTAAAAATAAAATTTGAAATATGATCTATAACGTAGTGCTTTGTTTCTGAACTGCAAGTATATGTTTATGTAATATAGCATGACATGTGACAAAGGGGGGGAGGGGGTATGGTGAAGTGACAAAGGGGGGTCAAAAATATTGAAAAAAGTGTGACATCATTTATGGACGGCCCCTATGGTGTAAAAGTTTTAAGAGAGGAGAGCTATCTGATGCGTCGTTCTCTCATTCTCCAATGGTTTAATATTATTTGATTTTCATTTTTACTTGAAATAAATACCCACTACAAAAACTTCCAAATACATCGTTGCGTCCCTAAACAAAATCATAAAATAACGAATTTAAGAGTGATAAACACTTTATCGTAAAAAATATTTAAAAGATACATTAAAATATCAAGATCTTTAGAAAATGTTTCAAAACTTTTATGAAATGTTTGTAATTTTTAAAATTTTTATTAATTATTATATTAAAATTTATTTAAATTAAAATTAATGATAATATTATATTACTATTTATAAATTTTTAAAATTTAAATAATTTTCTAAAACTGAAATTAATGAAATAATTTTCTAGAACTGAAACTAATAAATGAAATTTCCGATATAATAAATTTAGCAAGCAAATTTTCAAACACCAAATTTCATTGTAGTGTCCGTTATCTCATCACTTGCTTTATCAGTAAACGTTTTAGTTTTAGTAGTTAATCTGGATTAAATGACTATACTGATAGCCTGTTATCTTTTGGTCTGCAATTTTCTTATCATTGTATTTACTAAAGTATACTCTTATGTGAACTTTCACCCACAGTTTCAGGTCACAGGTTTTTATGCTTTGATCGGCAATAAGTGAAATGGCTATTTGAAAACAATATTTTTTTTCATAAAAATAATATTAAAAAAAACAATAACTCGAGGAAATTTAAATAAAAAGATAACAAAATCAACTCTTTTTGTCACAAATACAGCTTCTTGAGCGAAAATAAGGAACAAATTCTTTTCTCTTCCCATTTTCTCATAACGTCAACTGTTATTCTTATTTTACTCAGTTTTAACGAACTTGAAATATTATTCTTATACTGAATTTTATCCAGAATTTCGGTACACAGAAAAATATTATTCTAAAGCCTGTATTTTTAGCCCATAAAAGCAGTTACCTTAGCACTACTGTGCATTTCTTGCGAAATCTTAACGAGACTATATTTAATTCACTTTTTATATACTTTCTATTTTACAATTCTATTCTTAAAATTATTCAACAAACGCATAGTTTATGAAGTTACATTAATCATTACTTACACAAAACGGAAAACTGAGAAAAGCACAAATAAGCTTCCAAATTCCAGACTTTATAAATCATAAATATAAATAGAATAGAATGTCCAATATGGACGGAATCACTATCTGCCATTAAAGATTTCAAAGCAGCAAGTGAATATTCTATAAGGATCTTCTAGATCAGATTTCTTTTCAGAGATGCGGACACCACAGTTAATAAGGCAAGGAAGGTAGTCATCTGGAACTGGCATCCCCTTTTAAACGCAGGCATAAAACCTTATAAATATGCAGAAGACATTTCAGTTCTTTGACAGCGATGCAAGGAATGCGATTGAACTTTTATGTCGGTGGCTGTTTGAATGCATTCAAACAAATCATAAGATCTACATCCGACATTCCACATTCAAAGTGCATAAGAAGACAGTAAAGCTTTTCATCTGGTGAAGGAGTAAAAAATGACGATTCAAATTTTTTTCCGAGTTTTATTTTTAAAGAATACGGAATTCCTTTCTTTTTTACGACGAATAATTCATGTGTCTTGGGGGATCTTGAATTTGATGCGTTATTCATATGACAGAGAATGATTTCTTCCGAATCTCATCGTCAAATATTGAACCTATACAATTTAAATTTATTCTTTTGTTTGAGCTGTATTCGAAAAAATTTCAGCATTCGTAAGACAGAGGTTTCTTTGTTACAACAGTATACATTTATTTCGGAACAACCAGGAAAACTGAATATTGAATCACTTTTTGCATTGAGTTGTAGCATAAGAATCACGGTCCAAAACAGAAAAAATAAATCAATACAATTCTGATCAAAACTCTCCAATTCTTAGAGGCTTGGATATTGTTCATATCCATATGAATCGAAGTTAATTCCTTTTTCACACATTGTTTGAAGGGAAAGTATACTTGTTCTTAATAATTAGCACCAAAATCAACCTTATGCTTTCTTGATCTCGATTTTTGATCGGCGAAACAAATGATTTCCTTCTGTCATCTTATGTTCATATCACACATTATCTTACCTTTTCTTGCATATTCAAGAGTTTAAGAGTAAAATAATATATTTGTACCAGTGGTTCTGAATCTTTTAATATTTGAGATCCAACTTTCTATATAAATTTTAATAGTACACTCTTTCATTAATTTATGTAGTGTTTTGAACTTGTAATAAAGAATCTTGGAATTTTAAATAATTAAAAATAAAAAAGGCTTTTGCGTTAGTTATATAACGGTGAACAGCATAATATATACTATTTAATACTTATGTTGTATCTGAAAGCGTTTAATGCAAAGCGAACACAGAAATGAGAAAATATTCTTATTTTGTGATTAATCGGAAAAATAAGTATTCTTCGGATTTCTTAATGATTTTGTAACAGTAACGATTTAAAATATCAGATATGAACGAATTACTGCATATAGATTAGACGTGATTTTTTGCATGTATGTATCTACTTTAAGGGAGATATTCTATACTATAGCGTAAATCCTTTTACATAAAAATATCATAATAGTTTATGAGTCTCTTTGAATCTTTTTGATATTTTCGATACCTTCATTCTGCTATTTTCTACCAATGCAAGGGTTTGAGACACAATTGGACAATCACTGCTGTATACATCTTAAAATATTTGAACCGCTGAACTGAAAGTGGTTCAACCACTCATCTGATAGCCGAATCGATCGTGATGCGAATCACGCATCAGAACCACTAGTGAACACTAATGATTAGTATTCACTAATGATTTTTTCCGTTAGATTGTGTTCATATCAAACATTATTCTGCTTAAGATAATCGCATTTCGCTTCCGTTACTGTTAAGTTCTTTGTCTTTATAATTATGATTTCAGGCTTGAATACTCTATGTAAAGTACCAGTAACTCACTAGGGATCATTAATGATTAGCATTCACTAATTATTTTTTTCTGTTAACTAGTGTTCATATAACCAGTGGCGGTTTTTCCCATAGGTGTTAGAGGCGAACGCCTCCTTCCTCCAGACCCAAGGGGGGTGGGCTCAAAATTTATTTGACGTATATTTCCGTGTTAAGCCGACGCTGAATTTACGACATTGAGTAGAGGGGTCTCGAAACAATTTTGCGCCTGTGGCCTCATGTTGTCAAAATCCGCCACTGCATATAACACATTATTCTGCTTAAGATAACCGTATTTCGCTTACGTTACTGTTAAATCCTTTATCTTTAAAATAATGATTTCAAGCTTGAAAACTCTCTGTAAATTACGTGATACAAAAATCGTAGAAAAAGAATGCTGCTTGATGAGTTACTCACAAAATGGAACGCTCTGCAGGACAGAGCATTGGACTTTGAGCAACCAAATTGTCAAAATTTTAATTAGGCTTTTAATTAATTAAACATTATTCTTTTAATGTTTTACATCAGTACCTTCGGAGCATATTATCTAGCAAACTTTTTTTTAAACCATTTGAAAATGAAAAAAGAAAAAAAAAATTCGACGGGAGGAGCGGAACGGCCGCTGGGATTGAGGGGAGACTTACTTACCTTACTCAACTATGACTTTCTGTGACTCAAGTAGCCCTATGTGGCTATTAACTCTATAGTCTATAGTCACTATTAATCTAATGTGACTCTATCTATGTAAAATTCTTCGTGATTTTCACCAACTTTGCAACTCGACTGTGACTAAACCGTAATTACAAATTCTAAAATTATTTTTGCAATCTTCAATGTCCACCTTTCTCTGTTAAGTGAAACTAAAACCAACTCTATATACTATTTGGTTGCAAAGCTATAAGCGTTTAACTTGAGCTCGAAAAGCGACATAATTTTTTCCTTTCCCGACACACCATTAGACCACTAGGGAGAGACGTAAATCTACGACAAAAAATTAGATTTTCATTGATGCTCTTTTTATTTCTGTACAATTTTTTCCCTAATTTTAATAAATTTTTCAAAATTTATTTTAAACACAGTTCGTAAAAATGCTTTTTATTGTTGTAATTCAATTCAAACCGATCTTATTGTTTACTCTAAGTTTCCAGGCGTTTCGTAAGTTTCATCAAACCTTTCATTCGCGTGCGATTGCCATTATTTAAGTTATGGTAAAAATATTTGTTTCCTTTGAACATTATTTCAAAGCAGAATTTTCACTTTCTCCTTTATTAACATAATAATGCTTTCAGGCTGGCATTCTTTCTGTAACTTGCGTGTTTTAAGAATCGGTTAGTACCAAATTCAGCGGCGGATATAATCAAATCAGAGATTATATATATATATGAGATGATTTCTTTGTTGTAGTCGTTAAATAAAA
>BGPR01000113.1:154295-178251 GCA_013235015.1 Araneus ventricosus
ACACACACACACACACACACACACATATTCACTTCCAATGAGTTAAGAACATAGATCGTAATGCTATTTTCAAAATTATGAAACGACTGCGACTGAAATGAATTGAAATTCGATATGAAATATATGCTGTTTGAAAAGAAATAGTAGACAAGTTCTTTCAAAATTTTTTAAATTGTTTTAATTGCCATTTAAAAGCCCAGTTTTGTCTGTGAATATGTAATTTCATTATAATTAATATTAAGCCATATTTTACTAATTAAAACATCATGGCTACTAGCATCACTGCTGGGAATTAAGAATTAGTACTATCTTGTGTTCAGTTATGTCATCGATAATTATGCTCGAATCTATTAACCTGTAGGACTCGGCGCAGATCGAAGGAAAATATATCCCTCGTTCGGCTACTTTTAGAGCAGAGGAGATCACTTCTTTCCCCCACTAGAAAGACCAGTATGACCATTGACACTCCATGCAGTATTGTTAAGGCATTCTTTTTACAATGGGGTGAGGGGAAGGGCTACCATTTTCTGGTCAATAATGATTACAGTGTCAGAAAGGTCTCTAGATTTGGCTACATATGTTTCAATAATTTTTTTTTCTAAATTCTTCCCTCCCACTTTTATTTGAATGTATTTCTCGCTTTGAAGAACTTATTTCGTTCCTATAATTATTATTCATTTTGCAGTATACAAGATTTCTTTTTTAAAGTAAGTTCTAAAATTAAAATAGATTTTCTTCTCGAATTGAAAGTACAGTATTTCAGGTAATAAGAGAGTAAAATTGATCTAAATGGGATATTTAATAATAATCATATATGAAAAAAGGGGCTTATATTTATAATTTTTATTTGTTTCGTGCGCAATTTTATTTTCATCTCCACAAATTACTTGATATAACTTCTTTTGAAACAAAGTGGTATGATATCAATTGTTTAAATGTAAGATAAACTTTATACAAAGATTAATAATACAGTAGGAAATCGTTATTTGTGTGTTAAAATAGTCTTAGTATTTTTTTATGATCAGTTCTTAATCCAGTCAACTTTTTCAAGTTACTTAAAAAACAATATAAATATTTATTCAGTATTAAATATTAAAAAAATTAACATAACTGAAAGTTATATATTGCGTTAATTAACATTTAAAAGAAATAGGCAATAAAACCTTATATATTTTATAAACCATATTTTCAAGGAGTATATATATTAAAAGAGCATTTAATATGTCAAATGTGAACTGAAATGTTATTGTAATCTCAAAACTACATATCTCTGAGATTGCATTGATACGATTGTGAACTTTTTTATAATTTCGGTGCTTACTTAGTGTAGTAATAAATTATATGACCAGTTACAGATCTCTAAGTATGCATACTCTCTAAAGTTTTAGATTAAGCTTACATAGTCAAATACCATAATGAATAATATCACCACATATTATCAAAATTATCCGACGAAACAGGCAAAAGGAGAACAAAATTTGAGGTAAAATATATTAGAAAATTTTTCCTAAATATTGTACTTCCCAAATTGAAGCCTTGTTTAGTGTACAAAGAAATAAATATCCTTAAAATCTTTTGAGTTCAAATATGAGAAAGTGTGATTGAAAAAATGATGAAACATTTTCAGGAAGGAAATGACAGTTTTTAAATTAAATGAATACGTTTAAAAGCTACTAAATAAAGCCAAAGTTCAGCAAACAAAGGTAAAGCATTTAACTGATTTCTTATATTCCAATGAAAATAATTTTTTGCTGGGTTAAATGCATTTCTGAATCTTTAATGTTTAGACAAAAATGATTAATATATATTCTTGAATAAGTTTTGTCCCTAAATCAAACTGAAATCTTAAATTTTAAAAGGGAAAAATTTGTTCTAAGCAATACTTTTTTTAAACGTCTGTTTTAAATATGCAAAAACGTGTTCTACTTTTTAAAACCTTTGGGCTTTTAAAAGAGTTTCTTTTCTGTTTATAGTATTTTCTTTCCAAATACTTTTTCAGATTCTCAACTCTCTGAATAATTATCATCAAAATTTCCTTCATCCAAATTCTTCATCACATTCTCAATCCCCATATCCGTGAGATATTTTTGAGGCATTCTAAAAAATCCATGAAACAAACACTAGAAAAGAAAATTTCGGCTTTTATCGTCAGTGTAAAATTATCGAATGGAGTACTTTTCAGATTTTTGGAATTTGTTGTCCCTAAACATCGCCAAAAATGTAGAACAAGAGCTTACAACTGATAATATTGGCGAAAAATATCCCCACCCAACTACGGACAATAGAACTCACGTTCTTGAATGGGTCGTTAAACTCCTTCCAGGAGAAAGAGGGGGAAAGAACCGTCACTCGAATGCTCGGTACAACACTTGTACCGCAGCCGAAGTTAAAGGAATAAAAATTCCCGGTACAGCGTATGTACCGCCGATTGGAAAAGGTTAACACTGAATGTGGGTCTTTTCCATCTTCTGACATCAACAGTCCAGGAATTACATTATTAATTAATTTTGTATTAATCCTCTCGCAAAGTGATCCTCTATGACGGGGAGATCAGCCGCTGGGCTCATCCATCATTATTAGCCCTATTTACTGTGATAGCCGTATTACTTTACAAATGATTAGACGCGAAGCTATTAGTCGCTCCTGAAACGTGTGAATCTTGCTGTATGCATGTGTTCCTTTATCTAAATCAATCAGGATAAAATGAAGTATTAGTCGATTACATTTTCGGTTATCATCGTATAATTAATATCGTTATTTCCTATTCCAGTTCATTTGTTTGTATGTACATGTCATAGTCAATGTGGGTAATAGGTTATTATGCATAATAACCGATTTACCGCAGTGACCGTAACGCATATTGTTACAAAAATCGTTCTGTGGGTGTATGGTGTAAACAGTCCAACACGCAGGATAATGGAGAATGAAGGTTTATTCACAAATATGTAACACATATATAGCACAGGTAACAGGAAACAATAGATCTTGCACAGATTAGTTACGTAAACAGAAAACAATCGACATGTAATAACAGTTCAGCACTTTGATATTTAGCAACACAAACGGTCAGCAAATCACTAATGACGACAATAACAGCGGCGATCAACATTCACTTCCCGTGAGCCAAGCGCACTCTTTATATAGTTTTCCCTGGCAGGCCGTGACGTCACATGGAATCATCTAATACATTCAAGTGTATCTCCTCTCCTAATCGAGATATTGAGAAAATTCCAACACCTTTGAGATCCCATATTTTGTCGTCAAATTTGTCGCCAAGATGGTCGCCAAATTTGTCACCAAGGTCAGAAGTCCAGGCCTGGCTGCTGCCAGTAATCCCATACTTATCCCTGTAAAACTCTCTTCCCAACCATAACATTCACATTTGCTGGGAAGCAACTTTCCATGTTTGTAACAATATATACCAAAACGTCACCAATTTTGTCGGACGTGTAGAGGCATGTTTAATGAATTCCACAATTAGATGAAAGCGAAATCTTCTGTATTCCAGGATCATCATTTCCTTGGAAGGAGCAATCACGATATTTTATATCTTAGACGATATTTAAAATGTCTCACTCCATGACGATATTCGTGAGGCCGTGCTCACGTCGTCGATAAGAGTAAAATCAGAAAAAAGGGCAGAGCGCACCGTGCATGTGCTTTAAATACTCCTTGGAAACGGGGAACTCCCTAAGACCTCGTGACTCTGTAAGGTAAAGTAGAACTGCGGTTCTCTAAGATTGAAGTAGAAGTAATTAAAAATGAATTGGCGTTAAAAAGAATTAATTTAATAAGATTAAAAAGTTAAATAATTATATATATGTGAAATGAGAGGTGAATTGACCGTTTGGAGTTTGTATTATCAGTAGGAATTTTTTGTTTTAAGATATTTTGTACGAGAATTTAATTGATTGGCACAATTTGTTTGAAATTGTACATACACTTTAGTATTTCATGTCTTCAGCATTAGGAAGGAACTAAAAAGCGAAAAAATGGTTATTGCTACTGAGGGCGTAGTAACCTCAAAGTGTGAATTTTAATTAGAAAGTTCGAAATGACGAAGAATAACTGATTTGTATTTTATGGGAATAATATTTCATTTTGGATTACATTCTTAATCAATCTGCCGATAAAAGTCATTCCAAACACCGAAACTGAGCATTGAACATACCACAAATTATTATCAAAATTTACTTGAAATGTGCTTGTTTTCAAATATTCAGCATTTCTTCAAACGTTCGAAGGAATACCTTGCTGTTTATGAAGTATTTGTCTGTTTTTAAAAGGTTTAAAGCACGCCGAGGCGGCGGCCTAGTGGTAGGGCCTCGGCTTTGGGGCCGGATGGTTTCCAGGTTCGAAAATCGATTCCATTGAATCGTTTTTCGAACCTGGTTTGAATCGTTTTTCCGTGTATATGGGCCTGCTGAACTCTAAATCATACGTAGGGAGTCAATCGTTCCTCCTCTGGTGTGGTGAGGAAGATTGGATGAGAGGAGGTGCCAACTCAGGTGTCGTCCTCGTCATCGGACCGCGGTTCAAAATTACGAGGTTCGACCCAAAATTGCCTTATGTTGCTTCTAAACGGGATGTTAAAAAAACTAAAATAAAGTTTAAAAACTTCCTCTTTCAAGCAGCTGAAAATTTCCCATTTTCTTATTTTATGCAATGCAGTATGAAATACAGTTATATTTTCTTTCATATAAAACTGATTGAAACAATTATTTTTGCCTATAGAAGATATTTTCCCTTCTTATTTGATAACGCGACAATACTGATAAAATATGTTGCAGTCTCAGAGTTAAGGTAAATATATGATTTAATTTGAAACTTAAATTGATGTGAAATCTGTGAAGTATGAATAGAAGAAAACGAAGCGAAACGCTCAGAAAGAAAAACGCAACGCGACAAGAAAGAAAAAAGCGAATCACTTGGGCTAACTATCGTAGATGAGGTGAGACCGATAAAAGCTGCATCAAGAGGCCGTAATAAATACTTAGCCATATTTATTGGCTATTACTTCCGTTGCAATGAAGCAATAGACGAAGCAAATTATATGAGAAATAGATTTTCCGGTACTGCGAGTAATGACGTAATCCCAGTGGATCAGGAGAGGAAAAACAGTAGGCTCTTAAGTATCACTTCATTGCCTGTAAGTAAGAATCGCGAAAAATTAGGAAACGTCTCAAAAATTCATAAAATCGGAGGAAATTATGCAAATGGAGTGTGATTTTCACCAAGAATATTTTGGTTTTGAAGAACTCTTTTACCTGTGATAGCTTTTTTAAGTGGTAGTAAATTGAGTAGTAGAAAACAGGAGATTTTATTTATTCATTTATTTAGTTCGGATTTTGAGCAGCATTAAATCAAATGTGTTTTTAAAGATACTTACGATTTCGTTCCTAATAGTGTATTTTTTTTATGAAAACTGAATGCAAATATTTCTTCTCAAACAACTTAAAAGTTTATCCAACAAAAAATTTTTAACTTTGGGAAAGTTCGCAACGTTTCAAGGGCTATTAATTTTCATGCAATTCCATTTATAACACATTCATAAAATCGAAGGAAATTATGGGAAAGGAGTGCGATTTTCAGCAAGAATATTTTTGGACTGATGAATTATTTTTCCTAAAAAAAGTTTTACTTAATGATGGCTAATTGAAATGAAAAAACCGGAATATTTATTTATTTATTTTTATTTGATTTGAATTTTGAATAGCATTAAATCAAAAGTGATTGTAAAAATACTTAATTTAATCAATTTTTAAATAATATTTTCATTAAAATTTAGTCAATTTATAACTGTCATTCCTTTCTATTAAAGTATTTTAGAGCTTCTGAAAACAAAATGTAAGAAATGTTTCGTAAATATCTTCAATACTTGTCCTGTAAAAAATTTTGAAATTGGGAGAATTGTAATGTTTTGTGCGCTGCTATGGGTTTAGTTATATTAACCCTTTCAGGGGAACAAGCAATTTTTTTAGTGAAAACAATGTTAATCCAAAAAGGGGAAAAATAGAGTTGGTGCTGCCATCTATTGTCGTTAGTAGATACTAATAACACATTCTTTCTAATAAATCTTCAAAAGACTACCGTCTGTATAAGAAAAAAAAAAACCTCATAAAAATGTGGTTCCAACGAGAAACTACCGCCCTTGAAAGGGTTAACGTTCCGGTTTGAAGCTACACGAGGACAAATTTGGGATGGACCTAGTAATTTTGATCGTGTTCAAATGCCGAGAACTTCCACTCAACACGAACGGGAGGACGCGTTGCAGAATGTCAAGGGCTTTCGATTGTTTTTCATACAAAAAAGGTTAGATGACGTATTTAACCCTTTAACAGTGTAGTTTTTGTACTATCTAATTAGATGACCCCTCCCCTCCTTTGTTTTGGGGATGCGTTGACGTATTGATTCAACTACATGTCCATAGAACATCTGAGATGTTAATTGGCAATCGGCCATTATATTATAGCGCTTTAACGTCTATCGATGGCACAATATTAGTTTTTAAGTTTAAATATGACATAATTTGATGCACCAGTGGAGTTCGGGCAAAACTGTTAAGGGGTTAATGCTTGTAGAAGTGCACTGTTTTTACTGTCTGTATCGAAAATATTTAGTTTCTTCCGGATTTATTTAATATCCAGATCCATGGATTTATTACCATTTTTAATTTAGAGTTAGAAGAAGAAGGTTGTTTACTATTTATTTAAAATCAAACTTCATTGAATTGCGCGAATTTTCCAATTTAATTCAACAATAAGCTCTTTATTCTGCGGCACCTGGAAATTAAATGCCTGTTAGAATCTAAAGAGAATCACGCACGACGTTATTTGGCAAACTTCACCATTATCCAAATGAATGTCACCTATTTTCATTACTAACAGCGAAAGATTTAGTTCAGGATATTTTTGCTGCCCTTTGATTCTTTATCACTTGTGAGCTCTGTCTATAAAAGTTTTAGACACAAATTGCCATTGTAAGTTTTTTTCACAAGTTTTTGAATAATAAGCAATTTTTTAATTTTCTAGTTAATATTTGAATTCTGCTATTTTAATATAAGGTACCGTTTTTTATTCTCTTCTTACTATTTAAGCAGGGTAATTAAAATTTAAATCGAAATGAAGTGGAGAAAAATTAACGCTTCTAGACACTAGGCTAGCTCAGGCTTGTCTACAAAAATCTGCCTCTTCAGATAATTATTTTATGCATATTAGAAGAACAGGTCGTTTTATTTATCTTGGGGAAAACCATCTGATTTATGAGCAACATTATCAAAGAGAGATTACACAAAACGCGATAAGGATGCTAGCAAATAAAAAGAATGCGCGGAAAGAAAATATTCTATTCTAGAACTGGAAATTTGTTTATCAAGACAAGTTGACATGGAAAATGAAGAAAGAAAAAATACAGGTCGATAGAATTTTAACAAGACAAATAAATAAAGAAACGCTGATAAACGATGTGGAGAAATATAAAAAAAAGTATGGATCTGGAAAGAATTTCAGAAATTTACAAATTGTCTCGAGGGACCGATCACATTTAAATTTATTGAATAAGGCACGAAAATAAGCGTAAACGAAAAAAAAACGAGATAGACTTTCAAAATTCAAAGCAATACAAAAAGATAGAATTTTCTCCTAAGCAAAAACAAGTTGTGCCATACTGAAACGTGAAAAAGATTTAGTGCAGACACAAAATGGCCTTAACAGTCAAACAGATTGCCTCTATTTTCTGAAGTGCCACGGGAATATTTCTAAACACACGGGTAGAGCACGTAGTTTTCACAAACTTTATTTAATACATTGTTATGCTAAAAATATTTTTCGACGGAGATGGGAACGCATTCTAATTTAATGTCACGTTTGAATACTTTTTATATCTTTCAGTGGGAATATTTACCTGAACTATGAAGATTAATTAACAACATTAATATTAGCTATATAAAGATAATTTAATGTTCACATAAGTTATGAAGATTACTACGATGATTTACAGAAAAATCTAACTATCCGAGCTCATTTATAAATTCATCCATGTTTTCACTTAATTAAATCAAAATAATTACTTGACCAAACCTGGAGCTTGGAGGTTTGAAATATGATAAATTGTCTCGAAGGAGATAAGGAGTTCGAATATCATAGGTTTTATTTTCAAAATTTGTTTTAACTTCTCAAATGAACATAAATTGGTTGCAAGATCAAAGACAACGCTTTATTCGATTCATTGCTAGAGCTGAATCTTATGTTTGCTTCTGAAGAAAGTGCAGCTCAATTCTCCTGTGAGATTTATCTGTGTTTTGTACCATTTATTTTCATATTAATAGTATTTTACTTCAATAAAAAAAGAGCCATAGATGGAATTCGCAATCGGGAAAAGTAAAATTTAACTTCTTCATGATTCATGCCTATCGTCCCAATATAACATTTGAATTTAAAAAGAATGAATCGTCTTCAGAGAGAGAATTGGAAGAGAAAAATGATTAATGCTCTAAATGGGAAAGGACAGTTTTTCCTTCTGCGAATTCGGTCGAGGTGACTTTGTCATTAAGTGCGAGGCTGGATGATAGCAGAATTTAGGCGGATTCCGTCATAGATCCATAATTTATGTTTCCCTAGAGTAAGTTAAATCTGTCTTCATGAGTCACACATCCAAACATTAGTATGGTGTAAAAGTTAAATTTTTCCCTCTTATCTGATGAAGGTTCAATATTTCCCTAAATAAGGGAAATATTGAACCTTCATCAGACACATCTTTTATTTAAATAAATTTCACACAGGAGGAACTCCATTTGCATGAACCAAAAGGAACACGCAGAAAATTTCAATGTTTTAAACATTTTATCCTGGAAAAGTTAAAGGACATATTAAAATATCAAGGAATCCAGAAAATTTATTAAAAAATTATAAAATTTGTGTAAAGTTAATTTATCAGTGTAATTAAATTTAACAACCACATTTTCAAATAGGCTTCTGTCTCGTAAAGCTATGGTCGGCGCACCAACGTTCTTACATTTGAGTATTTCAGCTCAATCAATAACATGATTAATAATTTTATAGAAGACACAGAAAATAAGAAAGATCTCTTCGGGATTTCTAACTAGGAATGTCAAAAGTATTTTGCATATTAGATGAAGATATACACCTAAAAAATGTGATTAGTTTTACAAAATATATGATGCATGGATTTAGGTAGGCTCACATGGAGTTACCCCTGTCATACCTATTGGCGTTACTAAGGCCGGAGTCCTAGTAGTCATCCCTGGCCAAGGCCTGACTCTACCCGAAGGAGGAACGTACTATCACCAGAAGGAGATAACCATTACCCCCTGTATAAGAAAGCCTACTAAACTCCGCCTCCTAAACCTCCAAAAACATAAATGTATAACGAATTGAATCGTTGAACGCCACACACGTCTTCCTCAAGCCTACTGGCATCGTTCGAATAACAGACAACTATCGCCAATGTGCGTGCGCCAATGCGAGAGGCTTTATGGGGAAAAAGATAGATGGAGAAATATGGCAACCATGTGAAGTAGTTCACTAAAGACTAGTTAAGCTACGTGTTTTAAGAGTATAGTAACCCGTGAAGAGGCTTTCTTATGCAGGGGGTAATGAGATAACTTGAACCCACCATTATTATACCCATCAAGGAAGCGAGACCTCGCTTACTTAACCGGCGGCTTCTCATTTACGAACTCGTGGCGCCCCCAGTGGGATATGAATTTAGGTATTACTTACTTTGGAATTCTTTTATTTTTGCAGTTCGGATTTCATCTAAGAAGGTATTTCAGAAAAGTAATCTTTCTGTAGCTTATAAAGATAACAATCAATTTAGAAAATCGAATTCATCTTGTTAGAATTCAACATACACTGTATTTTTTGCCATTTTTTGCCTTAAACAGGCAAAGGCACTAGTATTCTTGTACACTGTTGCTATGCCGTTTATGATTTGTTTATTTTGTGAAAACGCTTTCTAGTGATTTTGTAGAATTTTCAGGATTTATGCAAAGTTTTCCAAATGTAGAGTAGCTAACACTATTTAAATGTTTTCGGCACAAGCTGGGAGACAGAGGATTGAATATCTGTAATTGTTCTTAAGTGGTGCATTCAAGAATTCCATATTTAGATTCAATGTAAAATCGATTGCAGATTCTTTAGGCAGATATTTCGATTAAAAAATCATTGCAATTTACTTTCCAGTAAATTTATAATATTGGAGATTTTGGAGTTTTAGAGTGGCGTTTTATAAATTAGCGTACGGATATCATTTCTAAGTCAGTTTAACACTCGACAAAGTAAAATGTAATTTAGTTTAATTGTTTATCGAGAAATCTTTTACAGTTAAGTTCACTATTTCTCGGAAGCCAATATGATATTGAAACGTTTCGTTTCATTGTTTCTAGTTCTCTATATCAATTATGCACCTTTTCTTAAACTTCACTGTGACGTCACGCTCTATTTCCTTCTGCAAGATGCGCAGTGTATTTCAAAATTAAATTGACACTACGCATTTGATATGCATGAAGAACATGAATGGAAACCATACTTAATACATTTGGGGACTTAATTGAAGAAATCCTTTTTCAATGAAAATGGTGGCGGATTACTGATGGGTTTTGCACTAAGACAATATAGCTTTGTACCATGTTCTTGTATCAAGTGATATTTTGTTCAAATATCTTTCTTCCACGACCTTATTTGTGTCGTGAGTATTAAATAAGATTTTAATTTATAAAACTTATGCGACAAATGTGCTGGCGATTCGTGGCATGACAAAAGCTTAACGAATTCGATAGGGATATCTCTACAATGGGCAATGTAAGAAACACTGGTAAGCACTTTATGGCCGAAAATTGAATTTTTCTGTACTCATCTGGTACATCATTTCAAATAGAGAACTGAAACAGCAAAGGAAACATGCCACAGAAAGAAGAATTTTAATTTCTGACAAAAAGTCTTTTCTATATCCATATGTATAGGTATATTATTTATATGTATTTTATTGCGGTTAGATTTAAAGAACTATTTAAAATACTGTATACAAAATCCAACGGGAGTCTTCACCCTTCAATTTTCTCGTCTCGTCTCTCGACGTGAAGCGTTTGATGCTAATCTTCGAAGTATAATGTAGATAATCAAGTATGGATTTTGGACCTCTTCCCGGTGACCCATTGACCCAAAATCTATCTTATGCATATCTATCATTTTGGTGTAAAGATTAACAAACGTTTATACCAAAGCTCATTTCTTGGCGCATTGTGGTTTTGAATTATCGTGTTCGTATGCACATTGATGAACAGACATATTATTTATATGTATTTAAATGCGGTTTTAATTAAAGAACTATTGAAAGCATTGCAGAGAAAATCCAACGGGAGTCTTAATCCTTCAATTTTCTCGCCTCGTCTCTCGACATGAAGTGTTTGATGTTAATCTCCGAAGTATAATGTAGATATTCAAGTATGGATTTTGGAGCTCTTCTCGGTGACCTATTGACCCAAAATCTGTCATATACATATCTATCATTTTGGTGTAAAGATTAACAAACGTTTATACCAAAGCTCATTTCCTGGCGCATTGTGGTTTTGAATTATCGTGTTCGTATGCACATTGATGAAGAGATAGACAGCCTCTTCGTTTACGTTGCTATTGTGACCACTGATTTATTCTCCATAGTGTTTTGAACAGAGGTGTAGCAACTTGGCCACAGTAATCCCTGGAAAGGAAAAATATTAGCGCTCATCTTCCCTATCCGATGGGGAATTCAATTAGTCTGGATAAAAATATGAACGAGTGAGGTTCAAAGCATGGAATCGCTAAATTTGCCGAATTAAAACGTAATTATTCTAAATGTTGTGTTTGTGTGAAATTCGTGATTGTTAATGTGTTTATCCTGTATTCATGATTATGAAATAAATCATTGGAAAAAGCCAAAAGGTCTGTTCATTCTAGAAAGAAACGCACAAAAATTAATTGGACCTTAGGCTTAACGCCACAAGGGATACTGTAATTCTAAAGATCAAGTATTATTATTTTACTTCATAATACTTATTTTTTTTGCGAGAATGTAATGATAAGATATGTTTCTGATAAAAATAGCTCTTTTCTCTGGACCGGTGATTTGAAGGCAATTCATCATTTTTATATTAACACGAGTTTTATAAGCTAAACAGAATGTAAACTACATTAGTCGATCCATTATCTCGTTACTCAGTTTATCAGAGAACGCCATAATGCTTGATCTGGTTAAAATCACTATTTGGGTATTCTTTTATTCTTTGTTCATTAATATCATTATTTCTGCGTTCTACTGCAGCATCTTTTTATCGCCTCTAATATATAGTATTTGATAGTGAAGTAGATTATGTTTTAATAATAAAAGATAAAATTAAACATAATATTTTAGGTATAATAAATTTTCATTCACGTTTTTGGATTAGAAGAATTTTTTCATTATTTCTATTTCTTTTCAAAAAAATTCCGATGATCAATTTTTAGGTGAGAGCGCAGACCGGTTATTAGGCAGGTGTATGGGTACAGTTAACAAGCAGGTGTAAGAATTCTAAAAAAATGAGAACTAAAAGTCTATTACAATTTAAAGTTTATAAATACTCTGTTGTGAGAGACATTAAGACCAATCTGAGCATAAGAGATTCAACTTTAATTCAGCGCAACCAACTTTTCTAACGAACAATATGGTTGGCATAGGCTGATTCTTGATAATAATAGATAATATTAAACATGAAATTATTCATTTAACACATTTTCTTTCATATTTGTTTAAGTAAGCGAATTAACTGATGTAAATTCGAATTACCTTTTATTTCCACAGACACACAATATCTATTCTTATTTCGAAATATGAAAATTGATTGCTGATAACTCGATAATAAGAAGAAAAATGAAGTTCGCAAGTTGCATTTCATCGGTGATAACGATAAACACTCAGAAATTTTTTTAAAAATTTTTTGCGACTCTCATAAACTTAAAGATTTTTTTCCCTGCTTGCCCCTGAGTTTGACTCTTCTGCCTTACGATTTAGTTACGTACTGATAGTATCAAAAAATTCCTTTACGTCAAATTATTTGATCGGCTTCGAGAGGCGAAAAGAAGTCCCGTTTCTGATAAAAATCACTTTCTTCTCTCTAATAAGATAACTATAATGCTATTGATCATTTTAGACAAATATGGATTTTATGAGCGGGATAGACTCGAAATTACATTACTGGGACCATTATCGCATCACTTCCTTTATCAGAAAACGTTTTTAGTTTTTTTTGTCTTGATCTGGATAAAATCACTTTTCTGGTAATATTTTATCCTCTGACTAGCAGAATTCTTATCTTGATACTTTATTGAAGTATAAATTTCTTGTCAACTTCGTTTACAGAGTTTGAAGTTGCAATACATAATGTTTTGATCGGCAATAACTGATAAGAACAAAGATGATAAGATTTATTCTCCATGGAATGCTTTTTATAAAAGTTTTGCTCATTATAAGATAAATTTTTTCCCCTTTAGTGATCAAGATTTTTACATAAATAGAAAACAAAATCAACTCCTTTGTAAATAATCTAGTATTCTGAGCCAAAATAATGAATAAAAGTTTCCCCTTTCCATTTTTTTACATTGTTCACAGTTATAATCATGCTAGACACTTTTAATGATCTTGCAAACAGAGGACAGCAAAATATTCTTCCGACTTCCGGATTTTTCTAGAATTTCGGAAAATAGAAAAAACATTGCTCTAAATTCCATTGAACACCGGCCATGTATGCGGGCCTGTTTCGCGTTAAATCATACGCAGAGGCCAAACGTCTCCCGCTAGTGTGGTGCGGAAGTTTGGAGAGGGGTGTGCCAGCTCAGGTATCGACCTCGTCATCTGACCGCGGTTCAAAATCACTAGGTCCACACCAAAATAGCCCTAATGTTTCTTCAAATCGGAACATTAATATAACTAAACTGAATAATAGATTGAAATTTTTATATTTCTCAGGAGCATAGAGCTGGTGAATTAATATTGCTACCCATTTTTCGTGAAATTCACAGAAGACCGTTTGTTTTTCATTTCTTAAATTTACTGTTTTACTCTTAAAATTATTCGTGGCTTGGTAAGTGACTTTATCATTAATTAACCAAAACGAAAGCAAAGAAACAATCAAACAAACAAAAAACCTGAAAGGGGCACAGTATTTAATAAGATTCCATACTGTCTGAAATATAAAAGAATGGAAAGTCTAATATGGACAGAATAACTCTCTGCCGTTAAAGATTTCAAAGCATACGGAGAATATTCTATAAGGATCTTTTATATCAGATTCTTTTTCAGAGATGTGGACGTCATGGTTAAGAGAGAAGGTAAATAGTCATCTGGAATTGACATCCTCTTTTAAGGCAGAACATAAAACCCTATAAATATGCAGGAGACATTTTCAGTTCTATGACAGCTATGCAAGGAATGCGAATGAGATTTTATGTCTGTGGTTGTTTGAATGCATTCAAACAAATCAGAAGATTTACATACTACATTCCACATTTAAACTGCATAAGAAGACTGTAAAGTTTTTCATATGGTGAAGGAGTAAGAAATGATGACTCAGATTTTTTCAAGTTTTATTTTTATAGAATATAAAGTTCCTTTCTTTTTTATGGCGAATAATTCATACATCTTGGGGGATCTTGAATTTGATGCGTTATTCATATGACAGAGAATGATTTCTTCCGAATCTCATCGTCAAATATTGAACCTATGGAAATTAACTTCATTCTTTTGTTTGAGCTTTACTCGAAAATAATCTCAGTATTCTTATCACAAGGGTTTCTTGGAAAGAATGAAATATATTTATTTGTGAGTATTCTAGAAAACTGAACTTTTACTTTTCGAGAATATTCACTTTCCACACTGAAATTCACCTTCTACAGTGAAATGTAACGCAAGAATAAGAAAACACAAGATAAGAAAAGAAAATTATGATCCTGTATAATTCTTATGAAAACATTGCAAGTCTTAGAAGCTTGGGAGATTGTTTATTTTGAACTTTAGGAGAAGGTTAATATATTTTTGCATAGATTTTTTGATGCAAAAATAGATCTTTATTTGCGATCAAATGGAAAAATAAATCAGCTTCGGAATACAGGTGACGTTTGAACACTAAAGATCCTACTCTTCTGATATAAACAAAGCAGAAACAAAAGACCTAATTACTGAATTTAGATTAAAAATAATTTTTAGATTGCATTTACCTACTTTACTTCAAAAATTTTATCTTAACAGTCTATATCTTTCTTATTCTGATTTCAGTTGTCAATGTCATCGAATTTTTTTTCATATTTACACGCACTCTATTCTGTAATTTCCACCCATCTAACGGTTAGGGACACAATTGGGTAATTATGCTGCATGTATCCTATTCAAATCGCTACTATCTTATAACTCCTTAATCGCTGATTCAAACACTCATGAGATAGTCAAACCGATCATTATCTATCGCGATGTGAAACACTTAAACACGAATCCATCAAAGACGATTTCCTTCTGTCAGCTCGTGTTCGTATCGCGTATTATTTCGCTTACGTCAAATCCTCTATCCTTCTCATTCATCCTGTTACGTATTTTATCGGAGCTGTAAGGAAAAGGGAGAATGGAGCATTTTAAGTCCTCTATTTAGCAATTTATCTGGAACCTTTATAGCAGTATCTTTCTGCTTCAGAATCTACCTCAGAATGAATTTAGTTAAATCCAATTTCTGTTACCATATGACTGTTTTTTTCCAGCTGCTTAACCTTTTCAAGTTTACTACATAACCTAACCTAACCTAACCTAACCTAACCTAACCTAACCTAACCTAACCTAACATAATTCGAACTCGGAGCCAGGGCGGCTCCCTGTCGGTTGGGTGGGTATGCGTGGAACTTTATTGATATAAAGCAAGAGGAAAAAAAGCATTTTATATAAAAGGATACAGAGAGGAAATACAAATATAAACACTAATATATACACAAACATATACACACACATAAAACACAAATTTAGACACTAAACGAAGAAGGGCGTGGTGGGAGTCATGAGCTTTGTAGTAGGATGAACAATGCAGGCTATTGTGGAGTTATTCTGGCTGTTCCGATTAAAATAGGTCTTCTTGGCTGGTTATAAAGTTGAGGAGATCTATTATTTTGTTTGTTAGTAGGCGGTGGTTGGTTATTGATTTCATCCAGGCTTCTATGTGTTGATCTGCTGGACACCTGAGATGGTAAGAAAGCGAGAGGCGGCACTTGGTGGCATAGTGAAAAGGTGTGCCAGGTTCTCCACAGGCACAGCAGTTATACAGGTGTTTTCCGAATCGGAAAAGATAGGAAGGGAAAGGCCGTGCCCCTGAGATAAACTGGATGAGCTGTCTCGGCCAGTTATGATTTCGAAGTGAAGTTTAATACATGTTTCGTTTTGAAAATTACTAAATTTACTTCAAAAATTAGTATTAGACATATAGCTGATCATAAATATGTAAAAAAAAATTTAAAAAATTGGCTTTTTTTACTTTCAAGAAATTTGTGGTAACGGGCTATTTTTCCTCCGATTAAGTTATCATCGAAATGCAATTTAAATCATGTATTTAATTTATAAGTATACGTGAGTATTCATGATATTCAACATTCATAAAATTCAATACCACTTTCGAAGATTAAATTTTAAAAAATATCAATTTGTGCAAGAACACTCATCATTTTGTTTCTCTTAAAGATCAAAAGCAATTCAGCTCTTGCAATGCCCATATCTTTGTGAATACGAAGAGTAATGAACTGGAATTTTTATATAAGTTGCCCTATATATCTAGCTCTAAAGTTATGAAAGAAAAATTATGCTATGTTTCGCCCATGCGCAGTGAAAAAATGCTCAATGTGTGGTTTCACTACGAAACCAATGAACGCTAATGGGTTAATTAGATGACACCTTTTGTTTTAGAAAAGTATTTTTGTTTTGATTCAATCAAGAGTCCACAGAATATTTGAGACATTTATGGATTCCACGTAATTTTGATTCGAATTGTAACGTTTATGAATGACTTGATTTTAGTTTATTACACGCTTTTATTGAACTAGACTTGTTTCATGTTTGTAAAGATGGAATTTTGAGATCTACACTTGCGTATTCTCGATGGAAGCACGCTATTTTATTATTTTCAGAAATTAGTTATTAATTAATCGATGGATTTAATTAAATTTTGATTCCATATGCATTACCCGGTCTGGTTGTGAATTTGAGAAAAAATCATTTCGAGATTCTGTAATATTTATATTACAAAATAATAAATTAAAGTATAAAAATTAAAATAATTCCTATTTTTTAGTACTCTAATAAAAGTTATAACGGCTCTGCTTATTTAGTAGAGATTACTGAGCGAGCCATTAGTTAAATCCACAGACAAAATATTTCAGGACGAAATGAAGAGCTTTCGTTGAAAGTTAAGTAATTATTTAATGATGATTAAGTGATTATTTACAGGTATTTACATAGACAAGACAAGAATACATTTTTCCTGTTCAGCAACACCGGATCTCTTCGCGTGCGTTACTCTTTCACTGTCCGAGAATAATCTGCTAGAAAGAGGGGACATGGCGCCCTCTGCCGGATAAATACATCTGTTACAAAGTGTATTTAAAAATGCTTTTATTAAATTTATTTAATTATTATTTTCATTATTTTACCGCAGTTAAAAATCTCAGGGTCTATAGATTCAAAGAGCTATTTCAACAAATCATTACTGAAATGCTTTCCTTTGATATCCTTTTTTTCAGTACATTGAAATAACCAAAGATATAATAATTTATCATTTATTAGAAATTACAAGGGGAAATATAATTCCATTGATTTAAAATTATTGTTTAACCAACAAAAATAATACTATCAATTTTATTTACTTTTAATTGAATTGCGGTTTATCAATCCCGATTCCTTGTTAAGCATTGCTGTGAGGAATATTAAAATCTTCACCCCGGCAATTTTTTAGTTTTCCTTCTTCTCTTAATCACTATTTATATGCAATGTTTACAAATAATTGTATTGACTTTTCCTACGAATTAGTATTATGGAATGCTATACCTGCGTCACTCGTCAACAGCATTGAATAAATTGAAACTGATTTTTTCTATGCTGCTTGAGGCAAGGGTTTCAAGGCAGATTGTAATGAGGCATACAGGGTATACATAATTAAACGAGCCTATTTTAAAGTTGTCTACAGACGAAATTATTGCTCAGAAAGTTGTGAAATTTTGTGGAGGACATAATGAAGGGATGGAAATTTGTGTGAGCAAAAAAATTAGTTCAAACTTTTGCCGTCAGAGCGTGTTTTTAATGATTTACACATATAGCATACATTTATGTTAGTTTACGAATCTTATTACAAAAAACATGTTCCACATGATGGCCATCATTTTCAGCTACCATCTGGAATCGTAGGATAGCATGTTGCACAATTGACCGCAGTTTGTTCTGGTAAGTGCTGAGAACAAGTCGTGAAATGCTGTCTTTAAAGATCAGGTAAAGTTCTTGGATTATCACGACTAATCAGATGTTTCAAATGCCTCCAAAGCCAAAAGTCACACGGATTGAGGTCTGGGAATCGGGGAGGCTACAGATTACAAAAGTGCCGGTTGATGACACGTTCTTCTGTGAAGGGATTTTTGAGGACGTCATTAACACAAAGGGTAATGTGTGGAGGAGCTTCATCTTACATAAAAATCGTGCGTGCAAGGCAAACCCGAAAAAGTTTTTAAAAAACGAAAAATAACGTTTCATATCTCTGTCAGGTGATCGCGCATGTTCCTGGACCTCTAGCACTTAATTCCTCGAAGAAATCCAAGGGAAAAACAAAGGTATATCCAAGTAAAACGCCATCTAGCTGAAAAATTTTGAACTAATTTTTTTTTGCGGAAGCAAATTCCCATCCTTTCATTATGTCCTCCACAGAATTTCACATTTTTCTGAACAATAGTATCGTCTGTAGACAATTTTAACCCTCTGAGCGCCCGATTATTTTGAATTTTTAGCTATTAGGTTAGAAAACTTAGCTTTTAAAGTAAATGAATCGATCTTTTTTGTATTTAATTATATCTCTGAATTCTTAAGAATACTTTATTCATGATTGTTTAAGAAATATACAAATAAATATGAGCTATCAGCTTTTGAACTGAACATGAAAAACTTAAAAAGACGTTTGCGCCGCTCAGAGGGTTAAAATAGTGTCGTTTAATTATGGACACCCTGTAGTTTAATATATCTTTAAAATACAGCTATCTAATCTTAGTTTCTGGTAAAACTGACACCAATATATTTATTATTTCACCCAGTTTAATTTACCGACAAAACTATCATGAAAGAAATAAAATAATTTCAAGTAAAACCCTTTTTAATGCACTGCACTTTATTCAGTAACTAGTTTAAGATGTGAATCATATGAATATAACAAGACAATAATTTTCACATATAAATTAACTAATAAGATCCAGAATTTATTTTTGTTGGTCTATACACTCCTATTGTTAGATATCTTTATATATAAAAGGCAAATACCATGACTCACTGACTCACTCATCACGAAATCTCCCAAAATACTGTGACTAGAAACTTAAAACTTGACAGGCGCAGTGGAGTATTTGTACCAAAATCCTGGCCAAAAGTCCAAAATTTGAAATGTAATCAATAATTGTAAAAATGGTATTTTGTAATAGCTGACTAATTGGTGCGTCGATCGACGTTCGTTTCAGGAACATGAGTCATATCCTTTAGTTCTAGCCTCAGTTGAAAAACAGATTTCTTCATCAGTGAACGTAGTTTTTATCACATTTCAGCTTTACTGTAACGTTTAAATATATTTCTTTTGTGGATATATAAACTGACGGTTTAAAGTTAAATAATTTTTATATGTTAAATAAAGGTAAGACCTTTGTTTTAAATTATATATTCATTCGAAAATATTTATTTTTCACAAAATAAAAAATTTCAAAAGTTAAAAAAGTTAATTTTTATGCCTTGTTAGATCTAATTTATACATTGTGAAAGCTTTTTAAAGGTATGCCGGGCTTTGCCGGGTCTATTTTAAAGTACAGACGTAATATTTATAATACTAAGGACCAATTTCAAAGATAAAATCTTGCACATATTTGCGTCATTTTTTTATATAATTTTTTTTTAATAAAATACCTTTATTTATTTTCATGACTTTATTATGACATTTTTTGGCATAAAGTGAGTTTACTCCCATCTCCGATGTTGGCGGGTTTTAGCCCTGTAATGGGGAAGTTGTAGGCGTATGACAGGGGAGTTCATCCACAGTGCCAGTGTTAATTTTCGTGGAGGCCAGTCCTGCAGTGCACTCCGCATGCCTAACCTGGTCGGTGTTTCCGTTTATGATTACCGTACTGTTAAATTACTAGACCAATATGCGTGCACTTTAAACATGAAATATCAGATATTATAAACAAAGAAATTCAGTACATTACAGAAGTACCAACTGAAAGTAGAGCGTGAAAGATTTAATACTCTGTGCTCTACTACTACTACCGATGGAAGACCCTGAAATACTGCAACAGGGACAACATCTACAATTAAGTGCTACAACAGTGGACTTTCATCATAAGACTTTAATAAATTACATAAGAGATTTCTAGAAAACCAAGTTACTTCGAAATTTTTTCTGTCGAGAAAAGAATTGTAGGAGGCATTAAAAAGAACACCCTAAGAAAGTTCAAAGGGGAACTGGGACTGCTTCTTGACAATCCGAAGCAATGCTTTCGAACATCAAATGATGGGATTTTTTCAGATCTAGAATTCTTCTTAGATTGCTTCACGAATCACTGTAGTAAATGTAGAATTGAATGAATTGTTTTCTTGGGAAATTAACTCCAAAGCAGAATTTTCGCTTTAGCATTGATTGCATTTTTGAAATAATTTATCGCACCTGCTTCAAAGTAATATTTTTATAAAGCGTGGCAACAAATATTTGATTTCAAGTTTGTTTGTTTTTGTGTGTGTGTGAGGTAGACTGAAATGATTTTTGTTCTTTCTTCAAGCATTTGATCTCATGCCTTCCTGCCATTTTAAAATTATGAGGCATGAAAATGCTTTCAAATTTTTGTGTATTGCATTATAGGTTATTTTTTATTAAAATTTTAGTTAGGCTTAAGAGTACAGTACTGCCTCCAAATTTGAATTTCCTCAAGTGATTAAAAAATTACTGCACTAAAATATGTAAAATTTTGGATACAAAAATATTCCTTTTATACAGAATGCAGCTCAATAAAGCATTTAGAAAAACTTTTTAGAAAACCAATTTGAAAATACTGCAATCAAGTTATAAAATGTATGCTGGAGTGCTGCCAACGAACAAGTAACAATCTTAGAAGCAATTAATTTAATACATTCTATGAGACTAAGAATATCTGTTTTTAAATATTTAACTCGAAGTAAAAGTGTTTTATTATTTAAACGAATTCAATTTTCTAGGGATTCTTATAAATCGGAAATTTTACATTTTAGTCTAGATGATAGATTGATTAATATATTCGTTCAGAAAATGTGGTTAGAGCATTTAAATAATGTGCTTGCAGCGATAGTAACTCGGTAATTAATAAAATATACATGATATGCAGCAAAAGAGAAATAAACCGTAAAGTGCAACAGACCATTTACAAATAAATTACTATCGAAAATTTAACAGATGTAACCAAGAACGCTGTTTCAAATGTGTGTCATATTTAAATAGTTAAATGCGGAATTTAGGAAAGCAGTTATTTTATAAACATACGTTGCAAAGATTTGGAATCTAATTTCATTAATCAGCACTTGACAAATTAATATACCTATTTGAAATCTCCACTTTTCTCTTAAAGAACTTGTAAACATTGCAGAGTATTCTAATGAACTATACACAAAACTTACTTGACTTCCTATAAATATGTATGACTTTCTGTAAGTCGCTGCATGAAAAGTCAAAAGCATGTTAACATTACTAATTCTTTGATATTTCACAACACATTTATAGTAAGCAAATAGTTTACTTCAGGAATTGCATTTAAATTGACTGTTGATAAATGCAATTGCATTATTTCTCTTATAAAAGAAAAAATAATTATATAATGATGAGAAGATACTGATTCAGTTTTTAGTAAAAATAAATGGATCTATATTACTTTGCTATTTTAATCATGCTGTATAGCAAAACCCACAGAAAAACACTTCTCCTTTTTCTGGTGTAGATTTCATTTTGTTATGAGATTTGCTTAAGACAATTGACTCCAACATTGCATTTTATGTTTCAACAAAATCGAATAGATTTGATATGTAATAATTTCTCAATCTTAATTTGATGTAATAATTAAAGTTTTGCCTGAGTCTATAGAAGAGGAATGGCAATTTGGCGAGTTAAAGCATGTAGCTCTTGTGTGGACGTCACCTATATGCAAATTCTTTTATTCCACAGGAGCAATAAGCCGTTTTAGGTTCCAGTAGATCAGATATGTACTACATATTCGCAGCCTTTTGCTAAAAAATAAGTATTCCTAGAACTCAATCCTATTTAACAGAGACGAATGAAATTGGTTGGTGTAAGAAGTTTATATCAGTGGAAAAGCCAGATATCGGACTTGCTTTGCGAGAAGAATTTTGAATTCAATGTTAAAATTTTCACTAAGGTTTTGTAGATTAAAGAAACGTCTTGTTCCATTTAAATGTTTCGGTTCGAATATAATATATCGTCAGTGTTATATCAAAATGTCATATGTGAAATTTGCAAAACATTTTAATGATGCAAAACACTTGCATAGGTTAGCTACATCTGGTCTTAAATTGTTGTATGTGATTGTTGTATATTATCACGAAATGCCATATGTCACTAGTGGTTTCAGTTGTTACATTAAATCTTCTATTTTTGCTGAGTGTGGTTTTTAACATACGACGTTTTAATTTAATAGCAATGGTATTTCTTCTTTATTGAATTTTAATTTAACCTTACAGCAATATTTTGCATTGTTGTTGAAAATTTTAGAACGGATCTCGAAGAAAAAGACAAAGACACTTCACTTGAGTCTCCTAAAATTGTTAGCAATACGGATGTAAATTTTAATATAAGCTAGTGCTTTGTGTAGCCCTTTATTTCAGAGGGCTAATTAACCCTTTAACTGTGGGTACTTTTTTATATGTGTGGTTTATAAACCACACCCGCAGTTAAAGGGTTAATTGTGATGAAGAAACTTCAAATATCTTATATTTCACTAGAAATCTTAATAAAAATATGTAGAAACGTCCAGTATAGATGGAGCTGCCATCGATATTGAAATAAGCTTAAGATGTAATAGCTTAATGAGTATTCTATTTTCAATTCCGTTACGCACTTGGATGATGGAGGCGTGGATCGTAAGAAATGCCATAAATTATTTCAAGCTATGTTAAATGAAGTGAATTCACGCTTTGATTGAAAAATTTAATTCGAATGGCTGTTTTATTGCCCACGCCGACCGTGCTTACCCAAAGGGTGCAAAGGATGTGACGAGTCGGCGGGAAGAGAAATTCCATTACAAATATTAAAGTAATACAATACAAAATAATAGAATACAATATAATACAAAAAATTAGGTAATACAATACAAAAAATATAAGTAAAATATACAATAAAAGTAATACAATACAAAATACAAATGTGAATATAAAAATAATAAAATACAAACAGCAAACATAATAAGTAATTAGAAACATAAATAATAAATAAATACAAATAAGTGTAGTAAATAAAGAAACATACAAAATAAACAAGAAATGAAAATTTTATAAAATCTAATAAATAATAAAAAAACCCGAAGTCTGAGATATAATTTAGAGAAGAGAAACAGGAAAAAAATTTGAAAAAAAACTCCACACAATTTTGAAAAAGAAGAGACACAACAACAAAATTTCTCTAACACAA
>BGPR01000113.1:178365-256522 GCA_013235015.1 Araneus ventricosus
GCAAGACTTTTTATAGCACTAAAATTGTGATCGATATTATAATAAGAAAGCATAGTGACTTTACTATAAACTTTTTTTGCGCCATTTTTACTAATTATTATTATGTTATTAATTATCTAAATAATTAATATCTAAAGGCATTTTTTGTGTTATACATTTTTACATAAGTAAATTAATTTAAGAGTAATTATTTTAAGAGTGACATTTTATTTTATATAATCAGAAAAGTAGTGGATGGTACGTAATAGATGCAAAATATTAAGTAAAAATAATCATAAATGAATACTGAAAGGATTATTTCTTTTTGTATGGTTACTTGTTAATAAGTGACATAAGATGAGGCTTATAACAATTAACTAAGCAGTTTGTGGTAAAACATTACTGATTTTCTAATTAGATTAAAGGCGTATGGAGTTGTTATAATAAACCTGAAATACTTTATCAGGCTGACTGGGAAATGCTGGACGATTTTACTATTTACTTGACACATGGGAAAATGAGGATAAGGAGATCCTTGAAATATGTTGGATTCCTCAATAAACTTACCATACATACACTTTTATGAGTTTAGTTTAGCTATATTAACGTCCCGTAAACAAGCGCCACTAGGGCTATTTTGAAACCAACTTCACAATTAACCGCGGTCAGATGACGAGGACGCCACCTGAGTTGGCAGCCCTCTCTCCGAACTTTCGCACCATACCAACAAGAGGATGTTTGACCCACTACGTCTGATTTAGTGTACAATAGGCTGACATACATGACTGATCTTCAGTAGAATCGGGTTTCGAACCTGGAACTCTCCGGGGGCCGAGACATTATCACTAGGCCAACACGGTCCCACATGGTCACGAGCAACTGCTACTTAGAGTTAAACGTAGCAAATGAACAGGAGAGAAATTATGCGCAATGAACTTGTTCATGAATGAACAAATGCTCAAAGACAGCTAGAAGAAAAATTTCTCTCACCAGATGATTCTTCTTGGTGGACGAAGAAACAGATTACGATTTAAAAGACTAGAAAAAGAAAGCAAATACGAGTAATAAGAATAGCCATAAGGGTATTTTCATACAAAACCCCCCAGTAGCATCTCTACGGTGGATGTGGCAACCCTCTTTTGTTATATATCACACACAATTAGAAACCGCGCTCCAGAGGTTTAAAAGTAGACTCAATTAATATAATTGTTTTATTCTTCTCTGAGGAGTCAAATTTAACCGTGTCTGGTTCCTGCAAGAATCCCAGCTAGTAATTACAGCGAAAACACACTTCTATCGATTCGTATAGGAGGACGGTAATTAAATGACCGTTGGCCGGTACTCTCATCGATTTTTTTCCGTACCCTTCATTATTTGTCCAGAGTATTTCGTCGTTTGGACGAAAATGGCCAAAGTAAGAACTGTAATTAGTTGTTTGGGGTTTGGCTTTCTGTTAAAACGTGTGATTCTCAACACTTGGAGCACACTCTCTTAACATGTTATAGAATATTAAATGATAGGCGTGAATAGTTAAAAATATATTGAAAAATGGATAATTATTGAAATCAAAATAAGGAAAGAAGCATGTTGATAGCTCAAAATTGACAATGCATATAGGCAAGTATGAGCAAACTAGAGAATCACCCGTCATGGTATGACGGGTGCAAATTGCCTCTTCATTCGAGAGATTTCCCATCAAATTTGACATGTTTAAATAGATATATATGCGAGAGAAATGTTTAATATTGATTGAAAACAAACAAAGTAAACATATGTTTTATGACAGGAAATATTTTTTTATTTACATAATATTTACATATTTCTTTATTCAAAAAATCCCTTGGTAAACAACGTTCCGTGTGAAGTATTTTTCGTTGTTTAACAATTTTATTATAATTCAATAACCATGAAATTCCCAGCTTGTCAAACGTAAGTCAAAAGTTAAAATTTCAAAGGAATTCTTTTTCGAAATTCTAATCAAAACAAAGCACTTCTCTGCTTGTAAAACGTTGTCAAAAAATAATACCAAATTATATCATCAAGATTGCCATAAATAATCAGATGCATCGTGGCGTCCAAACTATATCACGCGCTTGATTTACCATTGACGTAATTTACTACTCTCTATTAAAAAACGGAAATTAATTTGAAATATATGATTAATGTAATGTAAAATTTCTCGGGAACCATTGTTAATAGCGAGATAAATTTTATATCAATCGATAGAAAATTTTATTTCACTATTTTATAGCTATTAAATTTGAAATTAGAACGACAATTATTCTTTTAAATTTAAAATTACTGAAACTTAGGTTCTCTAACAATGAAATGATGCTGTTTAACGTGTCGCAGTGCTATGTCACGAATTTTATTGTTGGTGACGTCAGAGCATTACCGAGAGATCTGGGCTATTATATTAGTAATGTCAGTTTGTTTCACATGACATATTTACATTATTTGGACGGAATTTTGCTATCAAAAACCAACTATTATTTTATGGATTTCCGGTTCACTATTTGAAACTATACCTAAATATATACAATTTATTACGCAAAAGTGAATTAATCTCAAAAGTTGTAAAATAGTTTACATACTATCTGGTAATTGATTTTAAAAAATGGAGCACTTTTGTTTTTTCTGTAATGCCGTTCGAAAATAGTTGTATACCAGAATATGGAGATTAGAGTTGATTCCCAATCATGTAACTGCGTTTATTCAACATAATGGATTCAAAAACTGAGATATGAAAGGATTAAAAACATGAGATTGAATTTCTCCTTTTCAGATTTACGATTGTTAACAATATGTGTTTGCCAATTTTTTCCATGCAGAATTGAACTTACTGCACTTTATGTGCTAGAGTTTTCATACTACGTTTTTCTAATTTTCCTACGTGCTCTCGATGATAAAAAGAAACTTTTCAGAATTTAATTATCTGTTAACTGATTACTTCAAATAAATCTTGATTCCATACGTGTGGCGACGCATGGTACTGAGTTAGAAAAAAAAGTTCATTTTAAGATACCATAACAGTTGTTCTAAGATTGAATAATAAATTAAATGCTAAAAGTAGAAAATAATTATAATAGAGACCTCTACTTTTTGTTCATTAATACAAGTGTGTTTATCGAAACTTTTTATTAACTCTTTTAAGTAATGTACAGGATGACCTTAATGAAATTTTGGTTCTATGGCTCTAAACGAAACAAATTTAGCAAGCATGTCGGACAAGTGATAAGTTCAGTAAAAACTGAAAAAGAAAACACATGCATGAAAACGTTATTTTGAACGAAAAATACTTTACACTCAGAAATGAATTTCAATAGAGTTTTTAAAGAAACTAAATTTAAAAAGAAAAAACCCCTCTCAAATGAGCTATTCAATTTGCTTTCAGACATGCTAAAGGCCGCGGTGGCCTAGTGTTAAGGTCTCAGCTTTGGGGCCTCAGGGTTCCAGATTCGAAACCCAATTCCACTGAAGATCCGTCGTGTATTGGGACGTTAGGTAATGCCACTTGGGAGGGCAAACGTCCTTCAGTTGGTGTGGTGCGGAAGTTTGGAAAGGGGGTGCTAGCTCAGGAGTCGTCCTCGTCATCTGACCGTGCTTCAAAATTAGGAGGTCCGTCTAAGATAATAGCTCTCTTGTTGCTTCAAAACGGGACGTTAATATAACTAAACAAAACTAAATTTTGAACGAAAAATACTACACTTAGAAATGAATTTCAGCAAAGTTTTCTGATGAAATTCAACTAAATTTCAGCAGAAAATGCTGTTAAGTTTTACTAATTTTACTGTCAATTTTATTAAACTTAAAAAAAAACTCAAAAGACCTATTCAATTTGCTTTCAGATATGCTAAAGCCGCCTTAGATAATGGCACAGCGCCACCTATTGACGGAATATTAACCTTTAAATGTCAGTGTTGCCTTCAAGCAACATGTAACAACTAATGCCTGTTGTTACCAACAGGATACATACTAAAAATTTTATTAAATCAATTTACAACATATAGATGGCAGCCTGAGTGCTGATAAAAAAATAAAAATAAATTTATGTTTTTCACTTGAGGCGGCTTGTTTTTTGCTTTGTTTGTGCGCTTGAGAATAACATATTGTATTCTGCAATGTTCAAAGAAAATCCTTATCCCTATTATTAGTTATTAAAATCCATCTGTATTTCATATTACAGAATTTTATGACGGAAATTATTTCCTAATATAAATCAAAGTGTTGTCAGTTGGTTACAAATTGTTTTTTTAACCATAAACCATATTTAAAACAAATTAAGAGTTTTTAAAGTTTTTTCCTCATGTTTTATTCAAGAATTGAATATCAAAAAACATTTTAAAATCATTTTTTTAAAAATCTGGCTTTTAAACTTTAACTGTTTTTCTTTTTTTCGGTTTCAACAGAGCTTGTTTGGAGCCATAGAGCGCCTCTAAGGCCTAATGAATAGGCGAACTTTAATTATAACAACTCTGTATAGTTGGCTGACATCATACCTGATAAAACATAAGGTGCAAACTATCTCTATAATCAAGAAGATAAAAAAAATCTACCAGGCACTAACAAATAAATAGAAAGATGGAACAAAAATATAATCACGTCTAAAAAGAATTAATTCACGGATTTTATATAATTCACTTGAAAAATTTCACATTCAATTTATTTTACATTCACAGCGAAAGATTTTATTTATAGCACGCTTCTGATAAAGCGTCTATTCAGAATAATCTGTTTACGGCCGAAATTCGAAGCATTCATTTTTATCAATGGCGTCTAAAAATAATCCTTTCTATTTCGATGTCGTTCGTGGAATAGAACGAGTTAAATGAAAATGCAAAACTGGCACGAAAACCCTCTCCACAAAAATTTGAATAAATGGGACACAAAAAAACTAAGCCAGCCTTTTTGGAGTTCTGGGTTAGAGGAAATGGAATAAAATTGCATTTTTTCACCATTACTGAAAAGATACTTTCGTTGCTATCTCTTATGTATGAAAAAACACCACTTGGTCTTGACTATTCGTACATGCCACTACATTGCACATTGTCTCGGGAAGATATTGATTAATATTTCGGAAGTATGTGTGTTAAGAGGTTCTTGATATTAAACTGTAAAGTAAAAAAAAGTTTTCTAGAATTCGTACGAAACACCAAAAATATAAATTGATTATAAAAATACAATTGAAAAATTGTAAATTTTATTTGGTATTATCACAAAATTATTGACACTGATATTCTTTTCAGTATTTATAACCTAATTCGAGAATTTTATACTACAGTAATAATATGGCAAATATTTGTATCTTTTACATTAATTCTAACATGCAGTCTTATGTGGATAGGTTTCTAAAGACGAAAGTTAGTCATATAATAAAGCAAGTTTGGAAACGTCATCGCCATATGCTAGTGGGCATGGACAAGAGAAATTAACTCAAATAAGTGAACAATATTCACGGCGATTATAAAGTCTCTATAAATTTTGATTTGATACTTGTTAATTACATTCCTTTTACAAATAACCATGAAAAATGCTAACAAGTCCATGGTAGAGCTCTTTTACGTAGAACTGGGTGTGAGCAAGTGAGAAATATTTGCCCAGCAAATTCAGAAAACCATGCTCGTCATCAATAGTCTAGTGAACAACTTCAAACATACTAATGGTGTTAAAGACGAAGGACGTTCTGGAATGAATAAGACGCATTTATTCGCTTCTACACGGAGAGTTAGTAGAGAGCTTGGTATTCCAACGTTAACATTCTGGAAAATCTACGTTAAAAGCTGAAAAAAGCACGCCTACCATATCCAGATTTCTCATAAGCAGAAATCTGAGGACTATGCAGCTCGCCAATCTGTGTTTTATGACTTTCTAAAGACTGTGGAAAATGCCGCTTTGCTGAGGTATGCACTGCTCAGCGAAGAAATTATATTACATCTGAGCGTGCCAAGTCTATGTTGTATTCTGTAAAAATCCACTGTATTGGAAAGTTAGAAAAAACCCTAATTACAGCTACAGAGACTGAAATTACGCTAAATATATTGGAATATTCTGTCTACGGCGGAGAGCTGGAGAATATGCATAAATATGCAGAGTAGTCACACTGAAATGTGCTGAATTCATGATCTATTATGGGTGTACATTACCATAATATGGTATATAGTGAAAAAACTGTTTTTATGCAGGTAATTTATAACGACTCTATAATCAGACAGTTCATTTTATTAGAAAAAATACCTACCTTTGGGAGCTGCGTCCATGAGATTTAACACATACCTGACATCGTTGGTGCATGGAATCATAAACATTCTGGAAGATTCTCGGTATATCACAGCATCTATGGATAGGAGTAAATCAAAATACTCAGCTGGAGGGTTGTGCACTAATACTTTTCGGCCACCCAAGAAAAAGAAATCATGATAAAATTTGTCAGATGATTGTGCTGGCCATAGCATGGGACAAATAATTCAGATACGACGTTGTTACTCAATCGTGATAATTGTGGATCCAGCATGTTTGCTGAGTTTAAGTATTGATTAACGTAATCGCTAAAATGGATGAGATTTTAGCCGAACAACAGTTCAAGGTGCAGTGATTGCTTGAACTATTATTAATCATCCGAAAGTTCGGACAAAACCCTCTTCAAAAATATTTGGGAACTTCGTCCGTTCATACATGCTTATTAACTGATCCTGATAGTGCCGGACTAAAAATTTACTGCAAATTTTCCTGTAGAAGGGGTTTCCCAATGCCATCTATCATTTCGATCATGCATGGTTGTATGATTCCGATTTGTCTTCACACAATCTATCCCGTCAAGCGGTTTATACATGTTGTATTAAAAAACTGTGTATTTAATGCTCAACTCTCCTATAATACATAGATCGTTTTATTATGAAACCAATGCTGAAGTTCAATGCAACATCTATTCCATAATAATGCATTTGCAAGCATTGATTTTAAAATCGAATACATTATGGAAATATTGTGCGTGTCAAAAGTTTATGCTCAACAATAATTTTAAAACAAAACTGTAGATGTTCACTCTATTTTTAATCTGTCTTCATATATGTAAAAAAAACTATACAATTTAAATTATTTTTGATACAATCATGTTTTAAACTTTATCTTCAACCATCGAATTTAGCAAAAATACAAAAATAGTTGTATCAAAAGTTTAAGCACAACGGATATTTATCTTTTTACAGTCGAGTAAAAATATAATGTTAATACTTAATCATTACTTTTTTAGATTGAATTATGTGAAATACACGGCTTTCCATCGATAATACTTATGTTCTAGCTTTAGTCCAAATCAAGCATCCTCAATGGCCACTCTCAATTGTTCAACTGAAGGAAACAGCTTACTATTTTGATAAACTGCAAGTGTGAGGATACCCCACACGTTTTCTATGGGGTGAAAATCAGGACTGAGGGCTGGTCATTTCATAACTGGCAGCATGTAGGATCTAAGCCATTTTGAAGTTGATTTGGAGGCATGGATTAAAGCTTCGTCATGTTGAAAAGTGCCATCTGTTCTACCGAAAATTCGCCAAATCGATTTTTCTCATCTTAATCGTTTTCTACTTTTTAGTTTTTATAATTCATTATTACAAATACGATTCTTAGAATCGATTTTTTTTCAAGTCTAGTGGTGCCGTTCGTATGGAATAAAAATTTAATTAAATTAATCAATTAAATAATAATTAAGTTCTGAAAGTATCAAAATAATGTTTTTAAAATTTCTATTTATTTTTTTGTAAAATCAATCTTCTTAAACCTGTTTATTTGTTTTAGAATTAATATTTTCTCAAATCGAATACCGAGTGGCGCCATTTGAATGGAATCAAAATTTAATCTCAATCGATCAAATGATTCCAAATGAAAATATTAAAATAGTCCATTGTCATCCACAATACAAAAATGTGTCAAATTTCAAAACACTAACATAAAAGAAAGTGAGTGAAAAGCCGATTAAAAATTTCCTCTTTTCAGCATAAAACAAATAAAGTTAAATAAATTGTATAAAATTAAAATTGTTTCGTAATAATTTATATATTGGCTGAAGCACCCATAAAACCCGTTAAATTTTTCTTTTTAAAAGTGAGTTTTTCTATGATAAAAAAGCGATTCTGTAGGTCTCTTTCCCGACTTTTTTCGTAGGAGAAATGATGTATGGAAGGCTTATAGTATTATAGCTCTGCACAAACACATTTTTCTTCTTTTTCCTCGTATGGACTTATCCGTAAGAAAAGATTGCTTCAAAGAAAAATTGAATATTTTCGCTTCCGATCAATAAAACTTTTCTTCGAATTCCTCACTCGAGAGCAACAGAAAATTTTTCATTTATTATAAATTCAAGTTCGAGTTTGCTTTTGGTAGAGTGATTCACGACCATTGTGAATCTTCTTACACATCGTATTTCGATACGATTATGAATGTTGTAATAGGAAATATCTAGATTGTAAGAGAAGTTTTTTGTCTTGCGTTGAGAAAGCGACTGGAAATAGTAATTTCAGTGAAGAGCGAGAAGTAATGGATATGAAAACTAGCCTGTTTTATGTGGTGGTGGTGTGGATACTTTATGTGTGTGGTGGGATATTTTATGACTGTCTATTACTTATCAAAAGC
Organism: Araneus ventricosus; assembly: GCA_013235015.1. Taxonomy (NCBI): domain Eukaryota; kingdom Metazoa; phylum Arthropoda; class Arachnida; order Araneae; family Araneidae; genus Araneus; species Araneus ventricosus. The sequence continues at coordinate 186,973 of BGPR01000113.1, forward strand.
CGTCTTAGGGGAGTAATAAAATAACAATTTAAAAATTATTGGTCATTGGTGATTTCTTTCTGACTAAGACGACTGAAATATTTGTGGGTTTTATGGTCTTATTTTACTTTCAGTGATATAAAAGATAATCAAAAGAAACTGCACCTAAACTTTATTGCTTTAATTTCTGATTTGATTTTGAACTGAATATTTCTTATGATGCGTTAGTGTAGATAAATGATGACGAAGGAATTCTTAGAGAGTCATAAAAATAATTTTTAATATGACAGAAGCTCTAACTCATGCGGGAAAAAAAACGAGTAATTATCAACTCATCTTACATCGACTATGCTTTCAATCTCGTATAATATCTCAGACCTGAACATTATCGTCAGTTTCATAGATTTTTCTCTATTTATTTCAAGATTAAAAGAAATTAGTTAAATCAATACAACACATTCCCAAAACAGGAAGGGCCATTTAATTAGACAGTACAGATAACTACACTATTAAGGAGTAAAGACCGAGATGACTCGGGCGGCATTTTGTAGCGGAACTATTTTATCTCTCTTATGAAGTCTATATTTATACTTGATCCGTGCACATGGGACGGCACAGTTTGGCAAGCTTTTCTGTTCTAAAAGGCACCCTGTGACCGTAAAGCCGGCTATTCACTTGAAGTATAGCCATGCCATTAGTCCTAAGCCCGTTTTTTCCCCCACCCATTTTAATCGAAAAATACAGGCACGCCATTCACAAGGACGCTAACTCTGAATGAAGGTAGGGAAAGCGATCTTATTTCCCTCTTTACAGCTGTTTGTCAATCGCTCTTCGATTTTCCCCAGTCTGCAGATTTCAATTTATGCTACCCTCGAAGTGAGGTTTCAATCTACTCAAGGCATTTTTCTTTTCGCTAGCCTCTTTCAGGGTTCCTCTAATCTTTCGTTCCGATTTCAGTCCAGACGGAATTCCAACCATGTCAAGCCGTTTGGCTCATTTCCATAGATTTTTATCGGTTTTTCCTTCTCGTGTTCCAAAATATACAGTTTGTCTGTGAAGTGCATGGCCGGCTTAAGGCGGCGATACATTCTCCATATCGATTTTCAATAATGAACAGTTTTTAATTTGATTCCGCCAATATGAAACTGAATCGGGAAATGCGACACAGAAACTGTTGCTCATCGTGTGCGCAATTATTAAAACCAAAGCAGTAAGAGAGAGGGAAAGATAAAATAGTTCCGCTAAAAAAAATCGACCGAGTGCTCAAGGCCTTCAAGAATACAATAATTTAATGCCCACTATTCTTCTTTTCTTTTACAAAGATTATTTAATTGCGGATTTTGATGCATTTTTCAACTTGGGACGAAACATATTTTATTCGTAAAACTATGAACTTTTTTTTGAAACAAATAAGATCCAGGTTTGCCTGGTAATACTATCTAATAAATGATTCAAGTAATATCGCGACTTTCTGTCAAATGCCAGTATTAGCAGAAATTTTTCATTCAGCAAACTTGTTTCCATACTGAGGAATACATTTTCAATTGCAATACATTAAAAATAAAAAAAAATTACTGGGACTTCTAACGATAAAATATACTGTCTGTTATTTTGATAAGAATTCAATTTATTCTGTATGCAAATTCAATTTAGATAATGCTCTTCCTATGAGCGTGATATTTGAGCTGTTGCATTTAATGACACAAATGCCTATTTGCAATTTATTTTGCCTTTTAAACTTTTCAAGTAAATATGAATCAAGAAGTAAATATGAATTACAAGCTTTCTGTACTGACACACTCCAATAAAGATTTATTAGGAAATAATTTAATTAGCATTTATTGAGATAAAAGGATAATACGGAATCAAATAAATGGCAAATAGAAAATTATGAACGGAATGCATATAGAATGAATATAGAAAGTCGGAAGTTAGGGTTTGATTTTTTATCTTTCCTTCGAAAGAATTGTTGCATTACTGGTATGGGATTCCAAATAACAACTTAATGCCTTTCAGAGAGAGATTATGCAAATAAATAAAATGTAATTAAGTATATAGGGGATAAAAAAGTCTAAGTTAATTTCCATTAAGGAAGTGAAACGGTTTGTAGTTTCTATCTCTGTCGTCGAATTTGAAATTAGCGTAACTTGTTATAATGGAATATGTAATATTCAATATCAAAATTTGGTTACCAGCTTCGAGTTCCTGATTAAAATTGAACGTAAGGTGTGCTGATTTTTTTAAAAATTTTGTGAATTGAAGATTCATTTATTAAATCTGTTGCCATCATTTAATTTCAAAATTCAGATAAAGAAAGATAATGCTACAGAAGCCAAGGAATCGTTTGATCATTTATAAGATTTCTTTGTCCCTAACTTCATTATATTTTAATTTCATGCACGATCAAAGGCTTTAAATTGTTATTTCGAGTTCCTTAGTAGCTTTGATAAATGTGGAGAGAACAGATTTTTAAAGAAAGTACCTCTCATTTAACAAAACATGATGATAAATAAGAGATAATAACATAGATTCACAATTTGGATAGCCTTAATACTGTATTACTTCGTTTTAAGCAACAAATTATTATTTCGTCCAGAGAATAAGGCATTTTTAATTATTAAAATTCGCTAATATATTAATTTGCTATAATTTGACGATAATCAATAGTAAGCTATTTTTTAATGCTTCAATGTCTAAGAAGCTACTTCGTTAATGCTTCAATTTTTAGATGGAGTCAATGTGGCAAAAATTGCCAAATTGAGTCCATATAAATTCAAGGACACTGAAGACGAACTAAAGCTTTCGTTATCTCTACTAATAATCTCTTAACTCTCTGAACCCGGCTAGAGTGAGAATTCCATTGCCTCAAAACCTGGAATGAATTTTCGCTCACAAAAACAGAATGGAATCGCCACGTTCTTTACAGAAATTCCAGGAGATCGACACCTATGGTTGCTCGATCAATTGTCAACAAATAAAGGAAAGTTTATCCAGGCGCCCGAAACCGCCCGAGTTAGGCTTCTGTCGAAAGGGCGGTTTGAGGCGGAATAGGGCTCACAGGGTTAAAGGAAAATGTGTGTGTATCTGTGTGTTTGTCCTCTACAGGGCAGACCGCTAGACCTAGAGCTACGAAGTTTGGCATAAACATACTTTGAAGGGTGGGAATGTGCACCTCGGAGCCATTTTTTGAAATTTTAATTAATTAAAAAGTAAGCTGAATTTTGGCTAACTTCCGAAAATATTACAGCACAAAAATTATCTTTACACCATCTAAAATTAAAAAATATATATATATCTTTTCAATGATATCAATTAAGTTGTCGTTTTCTCTAATTTAAATAAATTGTTAAACATATTTTTGGCATAATTTCCGACAATACTTTTCACTTTTGTAAAGCATTTCAAACCGTTTTCATTGTTTAAACAAATATTTATTTGCGTGTTGAAAGCTTAGAATATATCTTACTGAATTTCACTTTCTTTTTTTATTTGATCAATTTTTCTGTGAAAACTGTAAAGAAAGTCCTCAAGGTAGTTAGTATATAATGAAATAAATTCGGTAAACTGAAAGATTATCGTTGCTATGTTTTCATTTTTTTTATTAGCGTGCTTTAAGCCAATTAGCATGCTGCTGGGCGTAAAATGTGCCGCGCCAATTTACTGTTGAAATCCGATGCCTATTTTACGTTAATGTAGACAAGGAACCGAACAAGTGCAAGGCTACGAAAAGGACGCAATTTGTCTATAGCAATTTGAAGTTTAAAACTACTTTCTTAAGGGAACAATGAATATAAAATTATACAGTTGAAATTTTATTTTCGGCTATCAAGTTGGTCGCCGAAGGCGGCTAGTTAGGAATAAATGAAAGTACTAAAATGATGCCATTATATGCCACATCTGAATCGGAGGGTATTCATCATAATTGTCACCAATACTTTCTATCCTTGCCAGCTTGTGTTTCGTGATTCTCACTTTTAATTTCGAGTGCCAGCAATTTTATTTCTTAAAGTTAGCATCTGCGTTTTTACCATTTTAGCTAGATTTTCCCCCATTTCAAGAATTTTTCTTCGTAATGGTATAAGGGCCTAATTTTAAATTATTATATTAGTCAATTTCCTTGACTCTGTTACATTCCCGTAACTTCAGCTTCATTGGAAGAACGTTTCAAGATATTTCAAGAAGAAAATAATCAATATAATTTAGAACACCCGATATACGAATTTTTCTCAAGCGAGATAAATAAGAAATAAGTAAACAGTCGACTGTTAAAAATGTATTGCAGACGAGACTATTTAACACATACCGGAAAAAAGATCTCAGCTGTAAATATGTACTGGTCAATCTGAAAAATAATTGTTTGATGGGGTATTCCTATTCTACTTCGTTATTACTGAACAAATTCATAGTTAACAGACTTTTACGCTTAAGTTTGTTGTACCATATTAACCCTTTCTAAGGCTAGGGAAGTATACCTATCACCAAATTCATTCATTTTTAAATGAACATCGTAAGTTATTTACGGTTATACCAGGGGTGCTATCTCTTAATCACTACAGAAACAAAAAAAAATATTAATAAACATTTCGACCATATAACTTGGCTTTATGAACCAAATTAATTAATTATTATTATTTTTAAGATAGTAATGTGAAGAAATCTAACACTGAAAAGAAGATTGGCGTAAGTTCTCACTAAATTTTTCGATGAAGCAAAAACCTAGATGTTTCAATTTCTTATCTCCCACCATAAAGAAGTGTCTTGATTCGTTAATTAGCTATTAATTAATCATATCATTTAACAAATAAAATTAATTATATCTAATTAAGCTGAAGAATTCTTTTAATTAAATCAACTTAAAACTTAAAAATATTTTAATATGCTTTTACTAGAAAAAAATGGCACTTTATTCGAGTTATTTCACAAATTTTCAGCATTCTTTCTATTTTACGATAAAAAACCAAACAAACAATCAGACTGAATAAATGAAGCATGACAAACATTAATAAAATTTTAGTTTGATCAGTCTTATAACATTTCATTTTAATATTTGAAATCACAGAAATATAAGTTAAGTACTTCATCGAGGCACATAATTAAAGCCATTCAATTCACAAAGGTTCTAATGTCAATTTCACGCTTGTCAGTAATTCATTATCAGAATCTTTTTCAGTCATCTTTCACGTCTTCTTCTGACAGTTAATTATAAATCAGAAAGAAATTCTTGAAATGGTCGTTATCTTTCTCTCAGGTTTCAAGTTCATCAACGAAGATCGTGATATATTTCCTTCCAGGCCTTTTATTTCATCTTTATTTAACAGGCTCGTCAATTTATTGCTTTTTACAGCCATAATTTGATGGATTATAAAATTTTTCATTCGCCAGAAAACATTCAACAATGACTTGTAACGTCTCTCTTTAGCTGCGTTTGGAGATGAGAGGTTATGGATTAATTCACTTGATATGATTTGTGGATGTGTCGCTCGGTGCGTCGTTGCCATAAAGAACGTCTAAAAAGAACAGAAAATCGAATTTAAGTGGTAGACAATGGAGCAGATTGTTACTTTTCAAATCAAGTGGTATTGATAAACTGCGTTCAAAGTTCTTTTCAGAAATGTCTGCATTCGGCATTAGTTGCTAAATTTTACATATCAAATATCTAGATTTTAATAAAAAAACTGAAGTTTTGATTGCCGATAACACACAGCAAATATTAATATCCAAAAGATAAAAATTCAAAATTTTCTCTACTACATAACTCTAAAATGAATGATTTAAGTTTAGTTAAATATCATTTGCATCCTTAAACAGTTCTCTTCACAATTACTAGTATAAATTCAAGGAGAAGAAAAAAAATAATCTGATGAAAGGTCTTCTCTGGTAACGCAATTTTTGTTGCAGTATATGAATGCATTTTTATGAAAGACATTCTCAAATAACGACTTCTACGTTAATTGTTTCAGGGCATTCATAAAAATGTAAGATTAATTTATAGATAGAGAGGGTTTAGACAGGTAAATAAAATCATTATACAGGCCCAATGAATAATACACGATGATTGATTTTATGTTACACCGAATTGCACTGGCTTTATGTTTTCATCTTTATTTGAATTTACGAAACTTTAACAATCTTAAATGCGGGTGCAGAACTTCTTAACCCTATTTTGCATGTTTTATTTTATTTTATGTAGTAGGTTTTTATAAATGAAAGAATGATTTATATATATCGATTCCTGTGAAAAACCCAATAGAAGGAAATATCATTTCTATTATTATAAGTTTCACAAGTACTCATAGGTAAATACAGGGAATCATTTAGATGATATATCATTAGTTTTTATAACTGAACGAAACCTTAATTATATTTCTAGACAGTTAAAGTCGTTGCATTCAGTGGGCTGCCTCCTTTTAAATTTTGTTGAGCTACTTTTTACTTTTTTACGTGGATGAGAAATCTCTGGATAGGTAAGTGGGTTCTCCTTCCCAGGTGGGTATAGAAATGGTATTGGTTAAGTTACCTTACTTCTATGACGGAACGTACCTCCTTCGGGAGGGGTTGGGCCGTGGCCTGTGATGGCTATTAAGACACCGACCTCAGTATCCGAGCTGTCGTGACGGCTGTTCTTCAGTTGACCGTTTTTATCCCAGATGCTTCTGCAGGGCTGGGATACGGTTGCGAATCACTTCAAATTTAAATTTTAACTTTCAGTTATTCAGAAAGTATATTAAAAAGTTATTATTGTTTGCAAGTGGAGTATTTATTTTTACCTTCAAGAGATTCTTACTTTCACAAATCATGTTTTTAAACAAAATTACATTATTTTTGCGTTCTGTATGTTTTAACACTTATCTTGATCAGCAATCAAAATTCTTTGATGAATGACATTAAAGACAGAAAATAATGAGTAAAATTAAATTAATTTAAGATGACTATTAAAGTACTATACAGATATTATCCACATAATAAAACTATGAAGAAAGATTGCTCTTCCTTATTTCTAGACCATATAGTAAAACAGCGAGAAAGAATTTAATTTTTAAAAATTTTTTTATTTTACAGTACAAACTTTCAAGAGTGGTTTCAGATTTGGCCAATGAGTGCATTCAAGATGTACTAAAACAGTCTACAGTCTAATAATTTTTCTTTGAAGCTGAACAATATAAAAATAAATTTTGAAAAATCTAATTATTAGGTATTTTTTTATCAAACTAAAACTGTAGTTCAATTTTTTTATCTAAAAGAATTTGGACGATTTTACATTAGAAATTTAAGTGAGTCATCGTAATTAAAAGTAACGTGATCTTTTTAATACAAAATGAATTTAATCCTTAATCAGATATATATTTGATTCCATAATTTTCAATCATACTTTTTGAGATAAATCGTTTTTCGTAAGCAATTTAACGCAGACAAAAAATCTTATTCTGAATTATAAGTATTAAAAAAGCAAAGGAAAAGTAATTCTACGTTAAAAAATGAATAATTTGATTCACATGGCTTGAGGGTGTTATTTTAAACAATATATTGCTTTCAAGTTGAGCTTATTTTTATGAAATTTAATGTTTACACCACACTTAAATGGCAAATGGATTTTTATTTGAAATAACAAATGAAAACCGAATCTTGAAGTTTAAAACGAAGCAATTTAAAATTCATTAGTTTGAGATTCAACTTTCAAATCAACAAATTATGTAAATTAAAGAATATTATTTCTTCGAATTTTTTTCTTTCTCCAATACATTATTTTGTTTTTAATCATAATTTTGATTTACTGCTTTAAATTAAAAACAAAATTTACGCTAAATGAAAAGATGTGAATTCAGGCTTAATATTGATGAATAAAGCTGTTGGTGTAATGACGAAGAAGATAACCCGTGATTTAGCAGCAAACATCAGGAAAACAATTCAATATCCTTTAAAAAGATAATTACTATTTTGTTATGTTATTTATTTTACCCAAATTACATTTTGTTTCCAATTCAATGATCTGTTACTTTTCTTTGAAGTTCTAAGAAATCTTCAAAATAATTTTGAATATATTTGACTCGGTTATTTATAGAATACTAAATATCCTTTAAAAACAAAATCGTTAGATAAGCGTTTTGTGTGTACAGTAAACCCTTTATTCATACGGAAATAGGAAAATAAAAAATAAAATTTGAATTGTTACTACGCTATATACTTTTTTTAGTAATGCAATCTAAATAATTATCCCTGAGTTTAGAGATATTTATTGCCTTTTAGAGTGATTATTTTAAAAGATTGTATATCTTGTATTTAAAAATGTATTTCCTCCAATTCATTTTAAATTATTTTTACTCATTTAAACATTTTCCAGAAAAATAATACTTGAATAAATGTTCCTCGGATGTTATGAACTTATTTCCGGCATGTTTTATAGATCTGTTAACTTAATTTCGACTTATTTTTTCATGCCGGAAAATTTTATCATTAAGTAATGAACTGCACAGTAACACAATTCTGGCACAAGCATCTGCTATTTCACTAAAATTAGAAATACGAATTAAGAACCACTAAAAATGTTTTCTGATACATTTTCGGCAACATTTTCCCGTATTTATGCAATATTTTGTTATAGAAAAGGTCAAATGAAACTAAATGTTTAAGTTAAAATTAATTTGAATTTAATTTATATATTAACCAGTTGGCTATATATTATTAAATAACAAATCTAATATATATTCTTACATATCATGCATGACAAGTCAGGAATTTTATGTTAGATTTTAAGGATAAGGTTACTGATTTTTTATATCTAACAACTTATTGTACAGAAAATTTTAAAATGTGTCTTTCTAAGATAAAAACATTTTCCAAAGGTGCAAAAGTAACCTTTTAAACTTTTAACCTAAAGTGATTTTCAGTTTTCATGAAATATAGATATTAAATTGTATATAGATATTGTTTAAAGAAAATAGTCTTTTGTATATGTAAAAAAGTTTTGACTTCGCTACCCATATTTCTTTCACTAGGGTTTCTTTATGAAAAAAAATATCCTAATTAATAAAAATAATTCAAACAGACATCTGTTATTTAATCTCTGATCCATTTTACCTACAATATATTGCGGATGTAATATCCAATGCAGTTCATTAAAATTTCTGTAACGGAAATTATTCCATTTCCATTTCCTCCTACCTAATTTTCTTTTTGGTTTTTGATTTAAATAAGACCAGAATTCATACGACTCTAAAAATATATCATGAACATCGGTAAATAAGATCTTCGAATGTCTTCTTAATTGGAAGACTGTTGAATATTCAGTTTAAGAAGTCTATACCAAAGCGGTACCAATTTAATGAACGTTATACTAATATATATGCAGTTCCTTATTATGTTCGTGAATAAAGGCAGAGTATGAATAGTTCAATTATGGATGTAAAGTAAAAAAAATATTCTTTTTCTTAATTAACGTTACTATATTTAAATTTTACTGTTAAACTATATTCATAAAAGATTTCAACAGATCCAATATGCGATTTCCATGGATGAGATTACTTTTTTTCCTATCAATAATTTCCTTGTATTTCTCTACCCATTTGACGGCGATCTCTTCTAGCCGGATTTCAGCTGCCGGATAAGCTTTCAGGACGTCCCACATGTCCTATTTGTAGAGGCAGAAAATGTCAGAATGCTCAATAGAGTTTATAGACGCCCTTTTGTTTCCTACCGCTGCCATATTCAGGACGCCGCTCTCCTTATTTTATTGTTGAACTATTAGTAGCTGCTTGTTCTGAGAGTGATCAAAATCATCTTCTCGTCTTCCGTCACAACTTGCAGCTTACCTCGGTTAACGAGGTATATTTTCTTGTCAACTTCTACAAGACAGAAAACGAAAAACGTTACATTTATCTCTTTAAATTTTTTAAATATTGTAATCTAGATGATGTCTTTATACAAGGTAAGTCCAAATGAATGCCTTGTTTTCAGAGCTTCACTTTGCGATCGGTGGTTGCTGTTTTTATTTGTAAGATAAATATAATTTATTCAAGTATTGAATGATTACAGATTTTTTAACGTGAATTTCTTTTGTTATCCGGCATACATCTACTCTTTAGTAAGATTCTTCTAAACCATCTAGAGCATGTGCCAGTGGATGCTAGCAATAGCAGTAATTTCTAAATCAACGACTGCAGTTGGGTGTGGAGGTACATCTCGGCAATCTCCTACAGAACACACAAAAATGTCGCCATGGAGAGCGATTTTTACCGTCATGGTGGCCAAGGTAACATTTTTCTATTTGTATCAGAGGTACATAACGTATACCAGCTTACATATGTCAATGAGGTAGAGCCTGCATGCCCAATGACAATAAATGATCTCAAATTACGCGTTACAGCTGCTATTGCCAGAGACTTGCTACAGGAGGTTTGACAAGAACTGAATAACAGATTTGACGTATACCGAGTAACAAAAGAAGCGCATACTGATCAACTTTGATTCTATTCAAAATTGGAATAAATTATCATTTGAAGTATGCAAATCTGAAATAAATTCTGTAACTATCTGTTACACAGTAAAGCTTTGAAATTAGAGCATCCATTTTGACTCACCCTGTATACCATATAAAAATATTTTTATATATCCATCTGAATGAAAAATATTTAAGTAATAATTCTTTTTAATAAGTAATTTTTACGTCATACACACATGTCGCATCCGATGAACACTGTTACAACTCGAAAAAAAACATGTTGAAGTAAAACAACATTAAGCAAGCCTGAAGAAACACAAACAAATGTAAAGAATAACGACTTGAGTTTTGCAGTTATCCAAACTTAAGATATTGTTAATCGAGATATGTATCATTTAAGGCTTATTTACTGTTGGTTTCATTCAAAAATGTTTTTTGAGTTGCCACAGATTTCATCTAAGGGTGCGATAAATAATGGCCTCTTCCGTTTGTTGCTTTGAATGTTTCATTCTAAATATAGCATACTATCTAGAAAGGTTATTTTTGTAAATTTTCTCCCAGGATTGCTTTAAGAGTTTATAATATTGAGCTCATTTGATCGAATGATATTTTCTTATAATCCTCAAGTAGCTCGTTTTTTTATTTTCCACGCCGATGCAGCTTTCTAAGGCTGTAAAGCTTGACACAAGTCATCAGGAAGAAAAAATTCTAAATAACATTCTATACGCATCTTGGGAAAGTAAATATAAATAATGTATATGAAATCACACTGTCACGGGCGAGGATAACATATTATTTCTAAATTTTTTTGTACTCATACTCTTTTGAAATGAATTAAATTAACCAGCCTCCTTCTATTATATCTCTTCACGCTTACTTTATGTTGCTTTAAATCAATATGTTTTTTCTGAGTTGAGACAGTGTTACTTTATTTTGAAACAGCATGTTTGGAATTAAAAAGAATTGGCAAATATTAGATTTTTTTTGTATGAGACAATCAAATTACTGCATGAATGCAATCAAATTATTAACCGCGTTGAAGTATTAGTAGTGAAGGGAGAAAAGCTTTCCACGTTTTGAACACTTAGCCGAGATGAGGCCTGTTAAATTAGTTTCCAGGAAGATTTTTCTTTTGTCAATGGTATGATTTGTAGAAGGTAAAGCAACTGAGACAACTGTTAAAAATAGCGGCTTCTCGGAAAATGGGATACGAGATATCATAATAAAATACTTACAGTTCTACTATTGAAGTGAAGGAATTCTCATTTACAGTTAATTTAAAATGAATTTTTCTGTTCCAGCATTTAAAAAGTTTAGAAAGATTGATTGATTCATTAAAAATGTAGAAATAAAAATCTATTGAATTTTTCTGGCCTTAAATAAAAAGATTTTCTCCGATTACTCCTTAGTTTCACTAGAAGAAAGATATTTTCTTAAAAGTTGAGTACTATTATGAACAGAAAATTTGAAGAAAACTGTATCTGAACTATTATTTTGCTGACAATCTTTAGTTGAAGATCATCAAATATTCTAACAATTTGCAACAACCAACAAAAAACTAACATATGTGTAAGAAATCTATAAACCTGTTTTTTTATCTGTTCTAAAGTTACAGCAAGTTTCTTTACACATAGTCTAAAGAAAAATTATTTATGAAACTATGTTTATACTTATATTTAAGAATCTAGCATTGTTAGCGCTTTAAAGCGCTGTTCAAATTTTGTTCGAGATAATACAGTAGTTTCCTTTTTTTTATTCGTCTGTAACAATAGTAGGAAAGTATTGAAAACTTCTTTACCTTGATTAAATAAGAGTAAAATTCTTCGTTACTTCAGCATAAAGCAAGCAGAAAGACTTTTTCCTCTATCATATCACTGTTTTTTCAATATCAGCTAAGTAAATATTTCTAACCAATCATTAAATAACTGCCAAACAACATTTATCGAAAAAAATGACATCAAGACCTACCCGAGCGTCTAATGTCGCCAAACACTGCTTTCTTCCACTCTCTGCATCTGAGGTTACTTTCTTCGGAAAACGATAATGTCGTTTCAATCAAACGTCTCTAATATTTTTCTTGGGCGTCCTTGTTATCTTAGCGGAGAGATTAGTTGTTGTCCCTGTGAGGTTGCCCCCACAGAGGGATAGGCAGAATAAGGACAACAATATTTCATTTGAGGAAGATGAGAAAAAGAATTATTGTCCGGAGTATGATGTGAACCGTTAAATCATGGAGTATAGGGATTATTTTGTTGCTTCGTAAGTAGTGATTTTTGTTGTTGTTGAAGAAACTAAGATGGATCAAGGACCTGACCATGATGTAAAATAGTACTTTTCCACCGTTAAAATACGACATTAAATTTTGTTCTGAAAACAAAAATCGCATATATGCGGCACAACTAATTAATGGTTTATAAGTTTTTCGTACAGTTTTACGATGTGCCATTTTCAGGTCAATTTCTCAAAACAGATGTTTATAAAAATATCCACCATTTCTTTATCTAGGTTCGTATAAAATACTTTTAAAATTATAGAATAATGGCGACCTGTAGTAAAGAATTTCTTAACTTGGAGAATTAGAAAAACAGATCTTATGTAATCTTACAAGATACTTAATATAATGTAGAACTAGCTGCGTGGCCCTGCGTTGCAAAGGCTGATTCGAATAATGGGACATTCCCGGACGGAAAGAAGTTAGATCACCTGAGGCCTCGGGATCCATATATTTTCATATGCCCCGCCTCCGTTTTCTCAACAAATAATGTCATTTACTTTCTCCAACAAACGTTACGAAGTTAATACAAAAAATAAAGAAAAATATGCAAGAAAACAATTTTTTCCGATGTTAATAAATCCAAACACAGAAGCTCACTAAAAAAGAAATACCAGCTTCCGTTAAATAAATAAAAAAAATTCAATAACACCGTATGTGATAGATGGCAGCACATGACTTATATAACAGTAACTTTACGAAATGAAATGAAGCACAGTGAAACGAAAAAAAGCAAGAAAACGTTTTTTTCCGATGTTTATAAATCAAAACGCGGAAGTTTGCTAAAAAAATAAAGCCTTTTATACAATTATACAACAAATTAGCTTTAATTAAATAAATTTTAAAAAATACAACACCGGAATGTGAAAATTAATAATACGGAAAAAATGAATCCGCCGTGAATGAATTAATCGTGCTGCCATTTATTGGCAGCACAGTGAATTCCTTTATTTCGACGTTTTTAATTAATGTATTTTTAACTAATTATAATTCGGAATTTCAATGGTCAGAATGGATTCCTTGGATTATTTCCCATCTTTTGGTACTTTCCGTTTTTTCAGCATTCGGTGGTTCGTGAGAAAATAGCCGAACATAGTTAGATACATACAAGCAGAAATTAATAGTTAAGATGTTTTTAAACGTACAATAGTATTTCATTCACAGGTTATGAACTTCTGTGCATTTATATTGAATGAAAATATCTGTCTGTTTCTGATTAGTCAAACTTCCCTATATCGTTGACTTTTGGTCTGATGTTTCTTCTCAGAAAGCATTACCCCATGGCTTCAAAAGCCTAATTGACAGTGTTTCTAAATCTTATTCTTTCCATTAGTTTCAGCTACAGATGCATACATGCAGAGAAAGTTGTTTTATGATTATTCTGTTTATTTAATGTCCAGTAAAATATCTAAAAAAATTCAAATAGGTGTTTTAAACGGAGAAATTTTAATATAAGAGAAAATTCAATTCTTAATTCCTCGTTATTTTCTTTCAACGGATGTTAAGCTTCTTGTCTATTTTAGAAATAGAATAAGTTGCAACATAATATTTTACATCTTATGATATTACATTTGCGATCATAACAGTAACTCCCTCCATACAAATTTAGCTGTCTCCAAATTGCTTTTTTTTTCTTGTCCAAAATCATTCGTTTGATTTTCGAAACTTCAAGGAATTCATTATTTATTTATTTCAAATATTTAAGAACATACAAAACTAAATTCATTGGTCTTATATTAATATATATTGCGTCTTTGACACTAAGTCCAAATCGCAAAATATTGGCTAAGAAATTTGACCGTTTCTGTCAAAACTGTCTTTTACCATATGGGACAAAATATCGGGTTGAGTAAAAAGTTTTCCACCAAAGGGGAGATACCTCCTCGACAACAGCTGTCATTTCTGTGGTTGTTAGCCTTTCCACAAACGGGTTTTTGCATTCGAAAGCTGAAAATTGGATATACATGACTGTGTAATTTGTTTGTTAAAAATTAATTATCTTGTGTATCAAAAAAGTGTTTAAAATGGAGCTATCACGTCAACTGATCAGAACGATTATGTACTATGAGTTCCGTAACAAACTCAGTGCGACTGAATGCCACCAAAAAAAGTGTGAAAATTTAGGCATCGATACTGTTTCTTATGATACAGTCTAAGTTTGGTTTCGGAAGTTTAAGGCTATAAATTTCGACACTGAAGATGAACCACGTTCTGGTCGCCCTATTGAAGTTGATTGTGAGCAGTTAATGTTAATCATTGTTCAAGACAGAAATGTTTCAACACGAACTATTGCGTTAGAGCTTGAAGTTTGCCAAAAAACAATAGTTAACTCTCGTAAAAGCATAAATCTAACTTTTAAGTTCAACCGCTGGGTGCCTCTCGAATTGACTGCTGAAGACAAGCGCAAGAGAAAAGCGGCCTGTTTGGCTCTGCTCAGAGATCAAAGGAAAGAGAAAATTCTGGGAAGAATGGTGACCTGTGATAAAAAAATGGGTGTATTACAACAATACAAGCCGTAAAGGAGGGTGGTCAGCACCTGGGGAATCAGCAGGCTCGGTTGCAAGGCAAGCCCTAACAAGAAGGTGCTTCTCTGTAATCTGGTGGGATTGTCTCGGAATTATCTACAAAGAGTACCTGAAAAGCGGACAGACTATCAACAGTGCAATATACAGCAACATGCTGATCAAAGTTCGTGATGCCATTCGCGAAAAACGAAGAAACGCGTTCAGGAGGAAGGTGGTTCTCTTTCATCAAGATAACGCCCGTCCACATGTTAGTACGATGACTGGCTGGACACTCTACAAACTGGAGTGGGATTTGATGCAGCATCCACCATACAGATCAGACATGGCGCTTTCGGTTTCCTATCTGTTTTCACATCTGCAGCTTCATCTTGATGGCGCAATCTTCAATTCAAATGAGGGGATCATAAATGATGTAAATCTCTTTCTGGACTCGCGCACGCCACATTTCTTCGCAGAAGGGATTGAAAAGTTGCCAAAACGTTGTCAGACGATTGTAAATTTGAACGGAGATTACTGTAATGTTTCCTTCCCGCGAGCTTAATTCCCATGAGAAAAAAAGTGCCGGCCCTTTTGATACTGGCGATAAACAGCAGGAGAGTTGCACCTGGACATCGTTAACGAGACGGGCGCAAGAAGAAGGACTTCACACAGAGGGCCGCCACAATGTCGATGAATAAATCACTGTCAGCGCGGACATTAGCGGTACCTTTTGGTGATTCCTGAATAGGCCGGTGGTGACGAAACTCAAGGAGCTTCCCAGAATAAGAGGTAGACCACTCGGAAGGTGAGTTATTGGTCAACCAGAGTACGATTATCCAGTGAAGGGAAAAGATAGGAGGGGCTTCACCACTTCATCCACCCCCTGAAGGAGTGAATAAAAACTGAGGGACGGAGAGAAAAAGGAGATTGGAATTTGAATTTTTTGGGGAGTCTCGAACGAGTTTCAGGCTCCGGAGTACCGTAGAAAGCGGTTTGATCAGCGGATTGAAAGTCCCGACTGAAGTCGGACTTTGGTCGACAACCCCGAGGAATCGGCTTCCCCGGACTCTCAGCTCATGAACTTGCGGGCACTCTTGGTAGTCTCGTAGTTTGGTATCACGTGGATAGGTGGAAGTTATCCATCCGGATTACTAGTCTTCCTGGACGAACTTTCTCATGGAACTTTGACGTTTTAGAACTATGATTTGTTTGTTCCTTTGTAAATAGTCATATTTAATCAAGACTTCTCTGCGAGAAGTGTCTCTTAATTATTGCTGTAGTGAATAAAAGTACTTAGGCCAACCTAAGCTTGAATTATTTGGTCACACTTAGGCCAAGACATTACATTACTATCCTCATTAGCTTTGCTGTTTTCGTATGTATTTATCATTTTAAAATAAAAGTTGTTTTGGCGGAAAACTTTTTACTCAACCTGATATTAATGATTGCTTACATCAGTTTTCAACTTTATTGCTTCCTACTTTTTTCATAGTTTCATCAAGTAACATTTGAAAAAGCTTTACACATTTGTAAATAAACTTGTTCAAGAAAAGAGAAAACAAAATTGAATATGGCGACCTAATTTGCCATTTTTTATTAGGAAACGTAGATTTTGCACATATACGCATTAAAACATGCATGATAAATTACCTAAACTGAGTTTCCTAAGACAGACTTCGTCCTTTTCTTACTTTGAAAGAAAAATACCAATAAAACATCTAAAGTTGGTCGGAGCAAGTATATAACATTTTAAATTTTAATACTTAGACCACCCTCCTTTCCACTACTTAGGTCTAAGCCAAAATAGTGGATGTTATTAAAACACTTTCGATGTTTATTCAAACAAAGTCATTCTACGACACAGAGCATAAATATTAGTTTTTTATATGGCACATTTTAAGCACCAATGTATCATGACAAATTTGATTATTTCGAAAGTGTTAAAACTGAACTCGAAACATCTTCCATTCGTAGGTTAATTAAACACTACCGCCCAATGAACATGATACGTTCTCCCGCAGCTTCGTTTCAGAGGGATCCAGTTTTCCATAATCGCTTGCATTATCGCTGTCGCTTATATCTTACAATTCTCATCCGGTTCCTTCATAATATATGATTAATGCTCTCAACCAGGTGATTTCCATATTTAGCTTGTAGAGAATATGCCACACAGTTGCAACTTCATCAGCGTCGATTACGGATGGCGATTGAAATGTTTATCCCTGCAATTTCCGACCGTTAGCGTATAAATCAAAGACATTTACATCGCTCTTGACCGTCAAGGGTCGTATGCACCTCTGATATTCAAATATATGAGTGAAATACCAAACACCCAACAATCAGGCGCAGTTGGTTATGCGCCAGCCTTCAAATTGATATGGAATAAATTCTCAGCGACAACGGCGTTGAAATTAAGCGTGGGTGCCTGCTTAGAGGATGAAATGTGTACTATACCTAGGGTTTCCATAATTGCCAAGCATTTATAGGGGAGTTTCCGTGGTAAATAAATAAAACATGAAAAAAGTGGGTAGGTGATGGTTTATTTTACTCTGATACAAAAAAATCAATAGAGTTTAAGCAATCTAATAAAAAGAACACGTAGAATTATAAAAAAGATGCAAGGCTAATCCTTTTTAGCCCATTTATATTTTAAAGTTGATTTCACTTTCTTGATTATATCATTTTCTTCTTTAGCATAATTATATAATTGGGCGCAAGTCATTTTAAAATTATAATAACAAATCAAAATTGCTTCATTTATCTTCACTGACAACTGTTTCTTTCGTCCAACAATTGAGTTGAAAACTGGAAAAATATTCTCTCCACATTGGCATTGTGGCAAATACGTATTGCCATAGCTTTATTATACATGACTTCTGATCAATATCCTTTGTATTTGCAAAAAAATTCAGCCCTTTCTCTCCCATACTCAATTTCATAGTTGCTTCGCAGTTTTGGTTGGTATTATTTTCCTCTAAATAATCTTTCAGGTATACAAACTGGTTGAATAGACTCTCAATGTTGCCTATCCTCGACAAATAGTAATACGGGACTCAGTAAGTGAAATACGGTGGCAGTGCCGTATATACGGGACGTATGGCAACCCTAACTATACCTACACCAGTCACCGTGGCCTTTGGTGGAAATATAATCCAATGACTCTGGCGATACATGGGCGATTTTTTATTGCGAAAGTATTTTATCTTTGTCTCTCCCTCATTGCTTTGGTTTTGAAGAACGCATACACTATGAGCGATTGTTTACTGATCGAGTTTGCGGATTCAGTATCCGATTTGGTTGAGAAAATCTACGAGTTGTCATTATTCAAAATGGATGTACGTCGCCGTACTATCGGCCGGCGCCTTTCAGAGCAAAACGATCGTCAAGCTGTCGCCACGTTGTTTCTCATACCATAGCTAATCCTTATTCATCATTTCAAAATTCAAGTATGCCCTTTGTCCCTGATACCCCTTATGGCCAGTTTGTGTACAACTACACTCATCCAAGAAAGCATCTGTGCTGTTTCCTTTGGACACATCGCACTGGGGTCAGGACAACTTAACAGAGGCAAGGACAGACGTGAGTCAGATGTCAGTGCACGGTATGCACTTCCTTCCACGTATTCCCATTCAACTGACAGAGAACCCTTTGGGTTCCGAGCTCGGGGTATAGAGTCGCGTTAGTGTTAATGTGCAGATTCGCATATAATCATATAAACTTCATAGGAGAGACAAAATAGTTCATCAACGAAAAAATCCTCCGTGTGTGTCCGGCCTTAAGAAAATGACTTTTTGGCGAATAACATAATTATTATAATTACGCAAACAAGTTTCTAATACGTAGGATAATTAAAAATGATGATTAGGAAATGATATAACTTTAAAAATATAAACTGCACTCCACATTGTTGATTGGGAAAAAAAACAGATGTTAATTTTTTTTCTATACTTGACTTTCATACTTGAACCATCAGAAGCAGGGAAAATTCATTCTCGCATTAACCTTATGACTACTTAACCCGTGATTTCCGGGGGTTGGAAGTAAGTGGATTTTCTGCTGAATAAAAAATTGAAATGTTTCTATTTTTGTGTGGTACTGTTTATTTTTATAATAGTATCCTTTTTGAAATAGAGTGGGTAAAAACCCGATGATTATTTTGTAATTTCCCTGTACTTGAATAACTCTCTAAAAATAGTAATATTTCATGAATTCTTATAAAGGTTTTTAAAGATTTTTACTAGCATAGGATCGGAGCCATAGAGTCTCGGCGTAGGATCAGAGAGTTGCAGGCTCCAGACGATCTCATTTAATATCTGGTGTGTGTGAGAGTCAGGTGCACAAAAAATGTGTCGTGGACAAACGTTCCTTCGCTAGTTTGGTTAGGAACTTCGGAAAAAGATGCCTGCTAAGGTATAGTCTCAGCTTACCAAGATTCAAGATGGGGAGATCCATTCGAAAATAGTTCTTACGTAGCTTAGAAACGGGATGATCATCTCACTAAATTGAACTATAAAACCTTACCTTTAAGGCAGCTAAAATGAAGTTTCAAATAATAAAATAGACACAATATCTTGAAAATATACGTATATACTACCTTATATACCCGGCTTTGCTCGGGATAGACATATTTTCAAGTCTAAGTACTTACAATGCGTTAAACTAAATTAAACAGTTTTCACTGTGACGTCTATCGTTTATTTTCTTTTTCCCTCTCCTGTGTCTTTGACCCCTCGGCCAGCAGCTAAACTAATCTCTTCTTTTTGTCTCCGTACTTTGAACCACTTCACACGAGTCTGACAATCCTCGAAATTCCTTCTTCCTATCCCCATCATTGCTACCGAGACAACAGAAATACTTAATATCATGCTTTTTAAGCTCCCCTCATTCTCTTCTTTTTGGTGTTTGTGTGCCTGACCGGAAGCATTATTCCTTCTTTTTCTCCCTAGACCCTCTCTCTTCTTTAGGAACGGGACTCAGTTAACCTTTAATGACTTTATATACTGACAGTAGCGTAGCGAGGGTAAGCGGTGTTCGGGTCATAGTATGATTTTTTTCTTTTCCCTCCCTTTCATCAAAAGAGGCTTAAATTGCGTAACAGGCTCCTTGAATTTGGTATTTTTTCGGCTCCTTATTGTATTTGACTTTAAAAAGTGACACAAACATATTACCGTTTTGTCAGCTCGACCAGTGGCGCAGCGTGGGTAAGTGGCGCCCAGGGAATATGATTTTGTTACACCAGTCGCCATTTGCTTAGCAAACGCAAATGGCCTTCGGGGAGAGGTATTTTTTATGCCCCTCATCATATTTTGCTTTAAAGACTGACATAAATGCAGCAATGTTTTGTCTCCATGGCGCTCCTAAAACTGGCATCTGCGGCATCTATACTTCCCTTACTCCCAGGGCGCTACGCCGCTGCACACTGATTAGGATCATTCAAAAATTTGTCAAATTTAAACGAAACATCGCATAGTAACATCCAATAACTAACGTCATTGGATATTTGAGGGCATATCAAAAGCTACGAAATAAAAATGGAAATTAAGTGCATGTTACGAAATAACAGCGGAAGTAAGAAGTCTACCTTGACCAAAAAAAGCAATATTTTCTAAACTTTAACTGTGGTAAAAATCCGTGAATAAAAGATTTAATGAAAAATAAATTAGATTCAATTTGATTTTATAACAATAAAAGCATTGTTACAATTTGAGTTTAAAATGATTTTTGAAACGGTTTTATTAAAAAGATAATTTTTTGCTCTTTAAGGTGATGCTAAAATAATTTTCGTACTATTAGTATTTCAGAAATTATTGGCGAAAAACCTCTAAAAATAGCTTAATTTTCGTTATTTAATAAAATAAACAAAAATCTAATTCGAATTTTAAGATAATTTTTACGGCGTTAGCTCCCTCTTTTGCTAATCCATCACTGTGCCAAATTTGTTGTCGTAAGTCTAAAGGTGTGGGCGTGAATAAAGAACCAAAAAAAGAACACACACATATACTTTCCTCTTATATATATATATATAAAAGTACTTGAACAAAATGGAAAAAAAGAAAGAAAGAAAAACGCAACAATAACACGAAAAAGTTTTGAAAACAAAATGAATACAAAAGATGCACATCATTTGATTTTTAAGAAAACAGTACCGAGTACGTCAATCCGAAACAATATTAAAAAATTGCAGCGTGAAAATCATTATTAGACAGGGAGCGAAACATGCGAGACACACAAACATGTTAAGACACTGCCGAAAATAATTATTGAGTCTTTCATTTAAAGGTTATGAAGTCTTCTGCGTTCTTCTCCGCTAGCCAATGAAATTGCAACAATGCATTCTGGGAACGGAGAATGTCGCTCCATGAATGTCTTAGTGAGATCTTCGCTAGCAAAAAAAGCTATTTGACCCAGGTAGCACAGAAATATTATACAATATTATGAACACCGAAGAACACCGAATACTGTAATAAAGTATTGTATTGTATGTATCAGTATTTCCGAGATGCTAAATTTTTACAAATAATATAAAAACAATGTTTATTTATAAAAATCTTCTCTTTAACTCAGAATATCACTCGTTTGGAGGTTTTATTACAAAAACAACACTGGAACAATTATTCTTTAAGATGCTGAATATTATATCATACTATACAATACAATGTACATGATATTTTGATTTTTACATTAATCAGCATTGATCAATATTTTAAGGTGAAGTTATTCTTACGCTTGACAGATCGCAGCATGAAAATACCGTAACACTATATTAATCAACGTTGAATCTTATTTTGAGGTGAAGTTATTCTTACGCTCGCCAGATGGCAGCATGGTAATACAATAACACTATATTAAACAGTATTGAATGATATGTCTGAAAAAGTATTTAAAAAATGTTCATTTGAATAATAATGTTTACATAGCCATTTTGTTTTACTGTATATAAAAGGCGGGCTGGATTCAACTAATGGAGTTAACCATAAAACAGCTCTCACATATGGATTATCTATGAAAAAAATTTGAGCGTTATTCTCATCATAAAAATATGCACGTGATTTTTTGTTGTGAATCTTGTATTTGATTTTCAATCAATACTCTAATTATAAATGGCGTTTCTTAATACATTGAAAGAGGAATAAATAAATTTCAAAATTCTTTTAAAAATCTTTCAAACATATTATTATAATTACTTTTAAACCTTATTGCCTTAATTTATTAAATTAGCAAACTTAGATATATAAGAGCTAAAATTGCTTCCTCTTTGACTTCTAACTTCATTTTAAACTCGAAATTGTAACGATAAAAGATAATTTGATTAAAAAGACTATTCGTATGAATTGTTAATGTGCATAAAATTTCGTAGAGCTCTAAACTCTGTAACTAAATTTTATTATCATCATTTATCCTCTCTGATGCAAGTCTAACTGGTCAAGCGGTAAGGCGTCTGGTTCGTGTGCCGAAGGTCCCGGGTTCAGAGTTCGTTGTAAGTAGAGGTGCTCAAAAATAGCAAAGTATTATTCGGAAGTTCAGCACTTAGGAATTAAGCGATTGATACATTTCCATGCTTCTAAAATGTATTTTAAAAATATTCACTACATTATTATATTATATGATATTATACAATATAATATTCAGTATAGTACAATATTATTTAATATGGTATATAATATTATACAGTATTATATGACATTATCCAATATTATGAAAAAAACATTGTACAGTATTGAAAAAGTCATACGTTTTACACTGTTTCAATATTTGGAAAAATATTGTACAATATTACTTTTTCGAATTTTATGATATAAGACAATATCATGTGCTACGTGGGGAACTGACCAGGGAAAAATTAATTGAAAAAGCGGAAAAAGGTATTTTAACTTTTCTTGTTTTAAATCCGACAGGAACCTTCCAGTTCTAAGTTGAAAAAAATTGAAACTGATAGCGTTATTAGAACGTTGGATGCAGGAATTTTAAGAAATCCAAATGAAAAATTAACATGAAAGTGATTATTTTTCAAAAAATTCTCAAAATTCAGTAAATTACGTTATAAATTCAATACCAACTTCATTAGAAAGAATATTGTTTGTGCTTTCCGATTTTCTTGAGAAATAAGCGCAAAAAACTACCCAAAACAACACAAAATATTAAATAAAAAATTTTCTAGATTAAATTTTAAAATTCCGGTTTTGAGGTGCATTGAGTCACCATTAAGACGACCTGTGTTTCAAATGTCATGGCTGTAACTGCGATAGATTCGTCTGGACACCGCACACGTACACACACGCCCACACAAACACGTCACACGTACACACACGCCCACACAAACACGTACACGCCCACACAAACACGTACACGCGCACACGCACATTGGCTTTTATAAGTATAGATGAATATTTAGAAATTGTTATGCCCATTTTTTTCAAAATATGTTAAAAAAATACGTTAGCAAAGCTAATTGCAATTCATTCATATCATTCAGAATTATAAATATATTCAATTGTCGCATAATTAATACATACACAGAAATCATAATACTCTGAAATACTTTAGCCTTATACCTTAAAAAATTTTAATTTTCGATTCATTTGCCAATGTTCCATTTTTGTGGTTTTTTCAATAATTATACATTTTAAGAATTTAAACTATAGTATTTATCGACTATTATGACTGGAGTAAATTTAAGTGGAATGCGTTAGAACAAGAAAACGTTGAAAGTTTCAAAAAAAAATCTCTGAGCTTTTCGGTAATTTAGAACACAACGTGTTTCATGGTGAATATATTTTTTTATGGTGAATATCTGGCTTTATGTGAATAACACCGAAACATTTTAAAATTTTACATCAATTTAGAATTAAGGTCTAACTTTCAAACTTTTTAAAGCATCGTTTTTCGACGAAAATCTTGTATTTTTAAATTCTTTTCGTGTGATGTTTATGTGATGTTTATATATTTTTTCTTCCATAATTGTTTGCCTTGAATTATTTTGAAAAACACTAACACTAACAAGATTTTGCTATAAAATGAGTTTTCAAAAAGTCTCATTTTTTTTCTTTCTTTTTATCTCTCATTCAGTTCAACTTTTATTTCATTTAGAATGCTCAGTCAAGCAATGTACTACATGGAAGACAGTGAGTACGACGAATGTACTAGCTCAGGGCCTTGAAAGTTCTGAACATTATGAGCATGGTTGGAAATCCAAAAACATAGTTTTATATAGCAAATTACTCTCTTGATGTTAGAATGGGTTTTCAATTTTGTTTAATCATTTTGATAACTGATCATTTGATTAACTTTTTTCAAACTTTAACTAATTGATGGAACAATAGCTTTGTCAAAAATTACAACTTTAACTTAACCAAAGAGAAATCTACTTTTACATGTTTGCTGCCCAAAGAAAGTGCACTTCTTTCAAGAAAACTTCAGCAGACTGCTATGTAAAGTAGCATATTCTTTAAGAATCGATATATACCCACTGTGCTCATTGCCATACTAGGTAAGCTGTTTTCAGCGAAAAAATCTGTAATACTTTATTTCGGTAAGGAGATTTTATTAGATTCGCTGCTCTAAACATCAGTATCGCGACCTAGGTTGATAGAAGACGGGAAGTAAATATTTCCCTCGTGCGTGATAATATTTGTCAGGCTTCAACTTATAACGAGAAGATTGATTCGTTTCTGAGTATCCTGACTCATCCGCCCAGAAAGAACAGAATGTATCGGAGAAAGACCCCAAAAATTCTTAAGACTAAATATGAAAAACAACTAAGTCCTTTTTGAAAACATATCTGATGCAGATTAGATGGTGATATAAGAATTACAGCCTGTTTTTTAAATCAGTTTTTCAAAAAATAAGCTTTTTATGTTTTCTGCTACTTTTCAATATTAGTATTTATAGATGTCAGTTGTTTTGCACACGTGTTTGCATTGTAAAATTCTTAACAAAATAATGGCGAAACAGCCTTTAGTTGCCATAAACTACCACTATAAAGGATAGCAAAATTTTATAAATATATTTTTATAACTATCCTTCGATGGAATTCTTCATTTGCACAATTTTCCTTGGATAACTTTTCAGGTTTATAATTGTAACTGAAACTATTCACTCACTATGATCTTTTGCAAAATTTATTTTAAGACCTTTCCTTATATCGGATTATATTATTGCCCGTTGAGAGAAGTGGGTATGCCCACATAATTACTGTCACAAAGGATAAACGAAAATAGAGCATTTACTTCCCTTTATAACTCCTTATCGGGTATAACCTTGGATTGCTTGGTTTCAATAGTTGTATTTTGTCTTCAGAGTCTTAACTAAAGACATCCGTTACATTCCCTCCATTCAACTTCAGTTGCCCGATTTGCCGTTTTTTGGTTCAAAATCAGTTATCTGATTTTCAAAAAAAATCAAAGAATGATCTGAATTGGTGAGAAGAACAGTTTTAATTCGAAATTCTCAACTCGAAATAATCAAGTTTTAAGTTTCAAAATTTTGCAGGTTATAGCTTATTGAC
The DNA here is from genome assembly GCA_013235015.1 of Araneus ventricosus. Lineage (NCBI taxonomy): Eukaryota > Metazoa > Arthropoda > Arachnida > Araneae > Araneidae > Araneus > Araneus ventricosus. The sequence goes on from BGPR01000113.1 coordinate 212,667, forward strand.
TTTGAAAGCCAGTTGACTTTACGGTTGCTTCTCCACAGTCTCCAAAAATCTATTAATGCAGTAACAGGGCCTTAAAAATTTGTTGTGCTATGAAATTTTAATAAAATCATTGGACGAGTACTGTTCTTCTGAAGTATGCTTTTGTTAGAACTTCACATTCTATCCGAAACGTCACTTTTATTTAACAAAAAGTAGTGTAAAATTTAGGGTAATAATAAAAGAAAGGTCTATAGTGCAATAAGTGAGATTATTATGAAAAAATGAAAATATGAAGAGTTTTTAAAAGAGAAGTATGACCCTTATTAAAAATCAGTTTCTTCTACTCTGGTGGTGACCATCCGCAAATAGATGTTTTGATAAGAATATGTTGCTTCGGTAGGTATGTATCTATTTAGAATTTTTATATCTTAAATTTTCTTCTCATTGATGGCAGCATGCTCCTTATAGCCTGTTATTTGAGTAGCCCTTGCTCAACCCGATTCTTTACATGTTTGAAAGTTCTTGAACATAGTCGATCAGGGTCGTCTTCTTTGCAAACAGGAATGCGAAAATTTTAATTAGTTTCTGAATTAAAAATTAATCAAAGTTTTAACGTTTTTCCTCAATGACCTCAGGGCATATTATTGAATAAAAACCCATTTTACACTACATTAAAATAAAAAAAAAGCTTTTCAGAGGTATCAATTCTATTTCCGTACAGTCGCTTCTCTAATTTTAATTAATTTTCAAGTATATTTCACAACAATACTTTTCATTGTTTTAGTTACTCTAATAATACACACGCGCGTTGCGAAAATATTAAATACAGTACTTGTGTGCACGGTATGGTTGCTATAATTAGGAGTAAATCTTGAAAAACAATATAAAGACAGAGGAATCAAGCCTAAAGCATTACCATTCTACGATGTTCCGGATTAGAGGTTCAAATCTTCTTTAAATTTTTTATTTATATCAAAGCCGTTTTAAATGCCTTTCTAGCCAGCAAAATTGAATTATAGCTAATTGAATCATAAATAGTATTCTAGCATTATATGGTTAAGTTCATTCCAAAAAGTTGGAAGAAATTAAAAGCCCTGTGAAAAATAATCGAAAACACTTCACTTGAACGAAGTCTGGCGATCCAATTCTACAAAGTCTGTCAGGTCCAAATGAAGCAGATAAATTTCCCAGAGTAATTCCGGCAATCGTATTTCACGAGTTAAATGGGAGTGCTTTGACAAATATTATTACTGGTCATTACCGCTTTGTTTAGTCTTCCACAGTGAGGAGCATGTGTTTCAAAGGGCGTATCAATATACTCGAAGTGTCTGCTAGAGTATAGAGGTTGCTTTGGGCAATTAAATGGGAATAAGGGATGTTCAGAGTATTCTGATTATCGATTCTAGATCGGCCACCTGACGGTGCTGTGAAGGAATGTTCGATAGTTTGAGGAATCTGTGCTGTTGAGCTGTTAATGATTTGCGTTTGATTGCTTTTTACTTTCTCTTTTACCAAGTATACAAAGAGAAAGTATTGCAATCGTCAAAAATTCGAACTCGAGATTTTGACGAATCTCCACGTTTTAGACCTCCCTGAGTCCGAAAAACACAATTTTGGAATTATGTCTGTCTGTGAGTCTGTATGTCTGTGTGTGTGTCTGTGAACACGATAAGTCGGAAACTATTGGAGATAAAGGGATGAAATTTGGTATGTGGTCTTTAAACATAATTTGTAGGTTTCTATCAAATTTTGGACAAAATCTGTCAGCGGGAAGTCTGTCTGTATGTATGTTCGCGGTCATGCGAACGCTATAATTCAAAAACTTGAATAGCTAGATGGATAAAATTTCGTACACAGTTTTATCGTCATGAATGTAGGTCCGTATAACATTTTGGGCCAAATCCGTCAAAAGGTTGACTGTCTGTCGGTCTGCATAAGCGCATCTCCAGCGAGTCCGGTATCTCCACGCGCATGCGCATTGAACGCAATCTTCTGTGCACGATATTTATTGACTCCTGCTTGGCGCTTTTTTCATCCGATTCTCCATGCGCATGCGTACTTGTTAGCAATATGTGCACGCGGAAGGATTGTCCTTGAGCGAAGAAAGAGTAGAAATCGGTATGCATTTAATCCGAACGCATCTCTTCGAATCTGATTTTTTACCTTAATAGTTTCTGATAGTCATTGGATCCTGGGTTACAATAGGTTCGAATTTTTTTATCCACGCGGGGGAGGAGAAACAGCACCTTTTTCGAGAAGTATACGAGAAAGTTTAGGGGAGACCACTCTCGCTGGTTAGCACTGATAGATGAGCAATTGAAACAATAAAGTGAGACTTTTGATTAGAATGGGTGAAATGAAATTCTCTAATTTTTCCAGGTGATTTCTTAACGTACAGTATTTAATTTTAAAATACGAATTAGAATTATTGTTTTAGATTTTTGTAGTTATTTTCATGGAACAAAGAAAAAATCGAGATACATATGAAAACAAATTCATAAAGGTGTTCAAATTATCGTCTTCGTTATTGAAAGCCATTATCAAAATTAGAGAATGGAGAATGTGTTTGAACTTATAATTATTTTATTTATTTTAGAGAATTCTCCGCATTTGTTCCTCTCGACAGTGCTTAGAATTAACTAAGCAAATTAAAGTAATTAATTGAAAACTTTAATTTTTGGCTATACAGTTTTGAAGTAAGATTTTTAAAACTTGAACCAGATTTTTCTTTCTTCGAGTTTTTTAAGTTAAGTTATAATTCATTAGTAAAATGCATTCTGTTACTCATAATTTTAAAACAAATTAAGATATAAACACTGTTTTGTTTCAGTAATCGATGAATATAAGTAAAAATGGTCATGAGGGAGATAAAATAGGTACATAATGATACAGCATGAGATCATTTTGCTACCCTATTAGCACAAAATACTCTACTGTATTCATACGATATTTTTACAATGTTGTGCAGCATTCAGAATATCGTAGAAACGTCGTGGAGATATCTCAATCTGTCTTGTACTAATATGGGCGTTTGAACTGATTTTGAATTGAAACTAACTTTCTTCGAATTGGCCCCCCCCCCCAAAAAAAAAAATTGTCAGGGAGTATAAGAAAATCTATAATTTAAACTGGCAGGGTGAACAGGATAAATTTTTATGCTAGTTAAACATTCCTACATATGATCCTGACGAATTAAAAATTAATTTAAATAATTATGCAGAATTGTTATTTAAACAATTGAAAACTGTAAATAAAAAACGGAGAAAGTTAAACAGAAGAGCAAAGAATAAGTTTCACGCCAATTTTGGCACTTGTTGCGTTTTACAGGTCAGTGGTTACTTATAGGAGGATAGATATTTTTCACATTTTAAAATTTTTCTTACCATCCTTTAATTTAAGAAATATTATAGTTCTTTCTTATTGCTCACTAAAGCCTCTGATGGTAACATTTTGTTTTCACTGATTGAAAGAAAAATTCGGACTTCAGAAAAGAACAAAAGACATCGGATTTTTGCCTCCAGGAAAGTAGAAACAACATTAAAGAAAGAAGGATTCTATTTATCCTTTGAACAGAAGAAACAACGAGTTCTTTATGTGGAAAGAGAAGACATGGTGAAAGCTCCGAACGATTTGAAAAGAACTGTTTTGTGGAGAAAAGTTTCTCTTTAAGCAACTTGTTCATTGTTGATCGAGCCCAGAAATGCGAAATCCTTTGCGCAAGAAGGAAAAATAATCCCTTTCAGGGCATGAAGGAAGAAAACATTCGCATAAAGAGACTTGAAACTTGTTCTGAAGTTTTGGACCGATGTATACCGAAAGCATTAAGGAACGTGAAAAAAGAAATGTCAGAAGCATTGTTTTTGAAGTATAAATATTGAGCTGGTTATATTCGATGATTTGTTCCGATTTAATACCAAAGATCAATAGTGTTTAGGGAATAAAGTAAATCATGCAAATTATCGTGTACTACTCAGCGATAGATTTACACGATATCTTAAAACCTTCCGTTCAAATTCATTGTAATTTGCATTCATATTTATACTGAAAACATGATGTAAGGGCTAAATAAAGATTACTTACATCCCTCTTGATTTCAGAAGAGCTGCAGCTATAATCTATGAATGTAGGGTATTTATATAAATCATAGTATATAAATATACATTCATTCCACTGCAGGATTTGTATAGAATTTCACAATAAAGTTTTGAACTTTTCCTTAGAACTTAGCTGAGTGTTACCAAAGTACGTATTTTTCATATTCCTCTAGATTTAATTCCTGTGAGGTTTTTATTCGATTCCGCATTCCTCTTAAGGCTCCACAATGTACATGGTGGTCTTAAATTATGTGACCCTTTCAAAACTTAATAAAACTAATAATGCTTAACTTACGTTTTTTAAAAATGAGAGCGCATTTAGAAAAGTTTCATTTTCAGATAGATAACGCTCCGTACGATGGCCTAGGGGGAAGTCATAAATTGTTGGACATCTCCATTTTGAGAATACCATTATCTAGAGAAAGCTTTTAAAGCTAGAAGAAAATAAAAGCAATTATTTGTGAGGGAGTTTTTACTCTTTAAATTGTTAATTCACTGTATGAAAAGGCACTGAATATTTTTTCCAGGATATTCAAGAAACACAGAAAAAAGGAAAAGAAAAGACCTTCATAACTCTGCTTATCAGTAATTACAGTAAAATTTCTCGCTTGATAAATGTTAGAACCTAATGGTACCTAACCTATTTGAAAAAAAAACTTTATTTGCTCTCTCATTTAAAACTGTGAATTGAACATTATTACTTTTTAAAATTAATTTTTGAAATGATTCAATAATTTATGACCAATTAGATCCTGTATTTAATTAACATAGAGTCTGATGCACATATTTTATCCACTTTTAAGGTTATGATATAAAACTAGATTAAATTAAAAGCTTTTAAATTTTATTTCATTGATTTTTTGGCATATAGCTGAAATCTTTATCACGCGAACCTACTACATTTTATCTGTCAAAGGTTTTTTATGTTGTTTGGGAGTAAAATTTGTATAAATTTCAGATATAATGTGTACATGATTGTAAATAAAGCTTTTGCAAGATTATGCATACAGGGGACAAAGAAGGTTACCTCAGAGTAATATATGTTGTCAGTGTACCCTGCGAATAATGCCAAGTCTTTACAATGAGGTAGAAATTGCCTAAACTTAAAGAAGAGCGAAGTTCACAACTGAAGTACGCCACTACAAAACAAAAACGGCATTGTATGGGAGATTCCTCTATATCTCGGTACTACACGTATTAACAACATGCTAATGCTCTTATTTTTTCAAGATAAAAGGAACTAGAAGAGTTACAAAAAAAATTTGAAAATCAATTGTAGTTCAGCGAACTACTGAGTCGAAAGTTGAGGCAAAATACGCATGAATTTTGGTCGCGACTTCTCCTATCTCGTAACTACATATGTTAAATGCATAATACTAATGTCGTATTTTAGCAGATAAAGGGTAACAGCAAGTACAAGTTACCAAAACTTTCTGATTAAAACTTGAGAGAACTCGAGAACAAAAGAATAACCGCAGTAAAGTGTCCTACGACCTTAATCATGTACGTTGTTTGAAAGACAAGCCTCACGTATTCTTTGTTTATTTGTGAGGTGGGGAGGACTACTTGTTGCCACGAACAACTATTATCAAATTGTTAATAAGATAAAATTTAACGGACCGAACCTTAGAGTCTGCCAAAAGAGAGATAACGAACAATTATGGGTGATTTCTAAAAAGATAGCTTTTATTTTAAGTAAACATTGGAAAGCTACACAAAATCAAATTTATATTTTCAAAGTATGCTTAAATCATAACTTTAAAAACCTACTTAAACATTAATTAACATCTTCAAACACAGTGTTTGAAGATTTATGACTCAAGCATTACACCGGCAAGTCGGTCTGTATCGAAAATTCTAAATACCGCAAATAAACAAATCATTCATAAAAAATCAGTTTAGAGATTCAATTGCACTCTGGCGTGACTTTTGACTTTCTACACACTGTCTTGACTTCATTTCTTTCTTGATGAACCCTGATTATTACAAGAAACTCTCTCTTAAATCTTGACGCTTGCATGTTATTTTAATTGCAAAGTAAATGTCAGAATTGAATGAATGACGCTTTTAGAATGGTTAAATTCAATTGCAGCTCTAGCGTGATCCTGACTTTCTACACAACTGTCTCGACTTCATTTATTTCTTAATGAACCCGAATTATTACAAAACTCTCAAATACTACGCTTGCATGTTATTTTAATTGCAAAGTAAATGTCAGAATTGAATGAATGACGCTTTTAGAATGCGATGGCTTTTAGAATGGTTAAATTCAATTGCAGCTCTAGCGTGATCTTTGTCTCGACTTGTTTCTTTCTTAGAGGTCTATTCTAATTTTTTTCGTTGGTTGGGTTAGGAGATCACTTTTCCGTTGTTAACGTGGAAAAGAAGTAGCGTCTCCCAACAAGTCTACCAGAATAGACACTAATAAACCAATTATTACAAAACTCTCAAATCCTACGCTTGCATCTGATTTTATTTTCAAAGTAAATGTCAGAACTAAATGAATGACGCTTTTAGAATGCAAGCATTAGTCAAATTTGCTTATCGATTTGATGGCTCTTTCCCAATCTATCCGTTATCTTTATTTGAATTTCCTTTCCAGCATTTTCAGGATGTTTATGATCAAACAAAAATGCTTAACTAAGAGATCTCTTATCTCATCTCTTTTCCAACTTTCATTTAGTCCATACAAATAATTTTATGAACAGTTTCGGGTAATGTATTCAATCTGAATTTTTGAAAGAGGCTGCTAAAAATAGTATCTGAGTGTTGAAATCTTCAAAGAAAACACATGGTATAAATATCTTTTGTGAGTCAAAAATGCTGCTCGCTAAAGATTAAATATAATAGAAACTGACATACAATGATTGAGTATTCTGTAATCGATTAGTTGTATATTGATGATTTTGGACTGATGTACTGTCCCTTTAAAAAAGCTAATTAAATGAAATATTGAGCTTTTTCTATCTTCTTGTAGCATGATTTGTTTCGAATAGAATGGTTTCCTGAAAAATGAAAATGAAAGGATATTATTCGTGGATGCCAGCAAATTCATTTACAAGGCCGTTAGTATTTGTGCCAACGTGATCTGAGAGTGCAGGATTATCCTTGGCAATTCTAAATGCAGTAAACTTGAATCAATGGACTAATTGGGGCGAAAAAGTATTCGTAGAATTGGAAATTTGTTGAACCATGAATTATGTTATGAGCTGTTGCAGCGAGATCAGAAATTAACCATCAGGATGCAGTAGGATGAATTTATTTTATTTATTTACAACCCGCCCCGGCCCAGCCTACCCAAGAGGGTGTAAGGCCTTCCACAGGCTGGAGGGGAAATATAAACAAAAGAAATGAATTGCATTAAAAAAATTTACAAAGAATCCCAAGAGGTAAACAGAACAATTTAAAAATCATCTTTTACAACAATAACTCCAAAAAAAAAGGATAAAGAGCAAAAACACAAAAAGCTTAACATTAAAAACACACAAAAAAAAGCTTAACATTAAAAATTCAAAACACAAAAAGATTAAGAGCAAAAACACAAAACGCAAAAACCCAAATAGCTTAACATTAAAATAAAAAAACACAAAAAATTAAGAGCAAAAACTCAAAACGCAAAGAGCAAAAAGCTAAACATTAAAAACGCAAAAAGCTAAACATTAAAAACGCAAAACACATATAAAATATTAAGATAAAGAAAATAAAAATCAACAGCATTTAAATCCATACAGTTACAAACAAAAATCGAGAGACAATAAGTATTACAAAAACCACACAAAAGCACACAAGAGATCTAACAAAAACTTTACATTGGAAAGATAACAATTTAAAAGATTTTAATTTTGTCGGATGAATTGGATATCCCTCTGGAGTCTGTTTGGAAAATCGTGACACAGTATTTAAAAAACTGGCTCTTGCTTTCTCTTGGACGATAATGCACGGCCGCATACTGCTACGCTTGTAAAGCGGTTTCTGGCTCAACATGGGGTTACTGAACTGTCGCACCCGCCGTATTCCCCAGACCTGTCACCACCGGACTTTTCCCTGTTTCCTAAATTTAAGTGGTTCTAAAAGGGCGAAGATTTACAGACCTTACGCACATTCAAGCTGCTGTGACGCGGGAATTGATAGGTGTACAAGTGGAGGAGTTTTCAAGAGCTCTCGCCGATTCGTACACGTGTTGTCAGAGGTGCATGGTATACGACGGAGGCCATTTTGAAGGATTGTGAACAGTTTCAAGTGAGGCCTACTCAATGTAAGACTTATTACCCTTCGTCCTTCTTATTGGGCACACCTTGTATTTTATATTTACTACTTATTTTTCAAACTATTGAGAGTATCTGGAAAAAAGAAAGTGAAATCAGAACATAATGTTCCACACATAAAATTCAAGTCAATGAACTAGTTTGTACATTCAAAAAAGTTTTCAGTATATTATTGCCAGTTTTCCTATATCTATATATATATAAAAGAGGAAAGTATGTGTGTGTTTGCTCTTTTTTGGTTCTTTGTGCACGTCCACACCGTTGGACTCACGACGACCAAATTTGACACAGTGATGGATTAGCCCAAGAGGGAGCTAACGCCATAAAAAGTATTTTAAAATTCGAATTATATTTTTATTTATTTAATTAGATAACAAAAATTAAGTTATTTTTAGAAGTTTCTCACCAATAACTTCGGAAATACTTATGGTACGAAAATTATTTTTACATCACCTTAAAGAGCAAACAATAATCTTTTTAATGATGCCAATTTAATTGTTTTACAGTCTTTTCTCTAACTGTAATTAACGTTTCAAAAATCATTTTAAACTCAAATTGTAACAATGCTTTTATTGTTATAAAATCAAATTCAAACTAATTTATTGTTTCATTAAATGTTTTATTCACGTGTTTTTACCACTGTTAACGCTAAGAAAGTATTACTTTTTTCGGTCAAGGTAGCCTTTTACTTCCGCTGTTATTTCGCAGCTTGCACTTAATTTCCGTTTTTATTTCGTATCTTTTAATATGCACTCAAATATCCAATGGCGTTAGTTTAGTTACTACTCGATGTTTCGTTTAAATTTCATAAATTTTTGAATATTCACTTTGATATGGCAGCGTTGCTTAAAAAGAGTAGAAAAATGCTATTTCATATTTGAATTTCAGTTTGACCATATTTATAGTATTAATAGAGAGTATTTATATTTAGTTTTTATTCCTCTAACTGAGGTTCAAAGTATTTTTTTTCAAGCATTCTTCTTTAGAGAAATTCTTTTGAGTGAGAAATGTTCTCGATAGATTTTGACTTTTTTTATCTGATTTATAAAACATTTTATTTAGAAGCTTCGCAGTGACCAAGTTATACAGTCTAAATATATTTATACATTGTAAAGCTGTATTAGTTTTTTTAACTATATATTGTTTAAAATAAACGTTCTTTTTTTAATTTTCTCGCATTTTCATTCAAACCATACTGTCATAAGGTGATAAAAAGGCTATATCTGAAAGTTTAATTCAACAAGAAAAGATTCAAAGAAGATTTACGTTTGTTGGGGAAAGTTGGTGACAATATGTATAGGGAAAAAAACAGGAGGCCGGTATATGAAAAAATATGGATCCCAAGCAACGCCGGGTTTTCAGCTAGTTTTCTATAAAAAAAAACTATTTTTAATTGTATACTGTTTCGTTGTAATTCCATATCTTATGCTAACGGATATTTACGATTTCATAATACGGGATATTAGTGTAGAAATCCCAAAATGCTATCTGTATTAAATATCACTGGAAGTTTGCATGAGAAATGCGAAATGAACAGAAAAGTTTTCAAGCAATCAAGTAGAGGAAAGTTAAAGCTAGTTGTGACTCGATTCAATTATACAGGAAAAGTTATGGATATTGCCATGCGGACGTATACTGGAAATGGGGCACAACATTGATGATATGGTTTCATTTTATGATTCCCTGTGGAGTACTGAAACGGAAAATTGTGGCCCCATGGAATAGGCGATATGGGAACCCTCTCATGACTAGATGTGTGGTTCACGGAAAGTGGGCACTTCGGTTATAGGGAGGCATTTAACCCGATGAGTCGATCTACCGGAAAATTAATGACACGCCTTATCAGCGGACAGCAGAACAGTTGAGTCTATGGACTTCGTTAAGTTTAAACATCAATCACTTCGTTATATTTAAAAACACGGACGAAATTATAAAGTGTGTTTAGTCACTCCAGGGGGTTGAAAATTTAGTTTCTTTTAATACCGAAAAAATTCTATATCTGTATTTATTGATAAAGACAAAAAAGAGAAAAACTACGGCATAATATGGATATATTAAGGATTTGAATAATTATAATTAATGTCAACGTGTATTGCTCGTATTTGCATCTCTACAACCAGCCCATATGATGTTAATGAATATAAACATTTCCATGGCTTAGCACGAATTTCTGGTCTTAAATTTGGTTCCGATGATAAAATGATACAGTTTCTATAATTGATAAAAATTTCGTTGTTAAAAGTATTTATTAAATAACACTTGTGTAATAAGGGCTTTATAAAAAACGTATGATGCGGCATAGTTAAACTTAAAGTGTAAACTCCATCTTAATTAAATATATACTAGAGACAAATTCAGAAGCGTATTCATTATGAAGGACAGAGCACCGGATGATGCTTTTTTATGCAATGATTGATCACTACAAGGTTTTGTTCTGTACTTGAAAATGCAGCTACAATATAAATGCCAGTCGTTTCTACTTTTTTATAGGGAATGATCAATAGTACGTGCCCTTTTTATTCTTTTTCTTACATTTTAACAAAATCCTATTTTGAAAATGGTCCAATAGTAAGAAATATCAACTAAGATTTTGTCTGAATACTGAAATATTTTCAGATTCCTTCATGAAATCGAATGATTGTTTAAAGTTAATTTTAATCGAAGAATTTGACCATTTTTTGTGTAATCGCGAAAGAATCATAATTCACACTGATAGTACTTCAGGCTTTGAAAAGCTATTATGTTGAACATTTCGTGCTCCACTAAATGAATTTGAACTGATAGAGTTGTTAGGGCCGGAAAGTCATTATGTCTGAATTAATAAGGAATTCAGGAAGTCATGGAAATATATTTTTTAAGAATAAACAAATACGAATAGATGGAAAAAAATGAGGATGGACGAGATAGTAAACTACACACTTCTTGTGTTGTTAAATACAATTTTGATTAGAACTATTTCCTTTGTTGTTCATTTCTCAATATCCACCATGAACTATATGTTCGAATTCCAAACTCAATAATCCGAACTTCCTCTATTTTAATTTTTCCGCGATGCGATTAAATGAACTCACAATTCATTCAAATCATCAAAGAAGTATCAAATCACTCTTTTTAGCAGGAAAAACAATATATACTCTTAATTTTTGACAGCATTTATCAGAACAATAGGAAAGGTTGTTGATTTAGGAAGGTGGAGTCTAGGCCCGACTTAACTTAACCTACTTAGAATTTTCCTGTGCGTAAAAAAAAAGCCTTTAATATTTTAGGAAACTACGAATAATTTTGCATGGTTTGTAACTTTCATTTTAAGACTCCTTATAATTATTGTTGGTATCTGCTACTTCCTGTTTAATTTATGCTATAGCACCCTTTTCAACCATCGCTTTCCAGACTATGTTGATACCGGACGTGTTTTCTCACCCTTCTTTTACTTTCGTTTTTAAAGTACCTGTTGATAATGCATGTTAATACTAATATTTTATGCTGCATAACATTTTTTTTCTCTCTACCAATGATATCGACGCATTATTTTTAAGTCAGGCATAGAGCCTTTGAGGTCTACACTACAGCCACACGAAACAATAACTCATCGTTCATTTGTCCTGGAATATATTTGCTATGTCTTTCGGCCCATGTCCATCCAACCGGTTCGGTTGCCGTAACAGCATCAGGCAAAGGAGTATGGGGTGGCGTTTTGTCCTGAACTATACTATCACCGCCTCACATCACTAACCTTCTGACAACACCGTTCCGTTATTTACATTTTATGCTTAGTTGAAACAAAAGTGAATAAAAATAATGCTGCTCTAAGATCTTTTCTGGATACAAAATTAAAGTTTAATGCGTGGATCGATGTAAAATTTGTTGTTTAGCAAAGCTAACCTTGAAAATGGTTACTCTAGGCAAATGCGTACAATAATGTTGATTTAAGTGATGGATTATTTAGTAATAAGTAAAATATCAATTAAATTAAGATAAAAATATTGCTTAACAAAGAGGAAGGACGTAAAAGATTTCGGAAATAGTTGATATTCTTCGAAATTTGTCCTTGTAGTGAAAACTGCACTTGCTGAATAGTCGGTAGCATTGTCGAAGCTGCCAGAGAAATAACTCAGGTCAAAGTTGAAATTTCCCATATTTGTAGATCAAAAGGCCATTGGTTAGAAGCCACTAACGGGTTTGCCAAGTCTGTATTGTTATTAACAATATCTTCTCTGAGATTATGATTAGAGATTACTAATGAAGTAAGGAAAACGACGACTGGAACACACAGTCAATTTAGTGGCATTTTTATTATTTTATGCGAGTCGAACAATAAGTTTCAGTTTCCTCTTGGTTTCTCCAAGGATTGATCAACGACTTCTTAGAAATTCAGTTCCAAAATTTTCCATAAGGAAGCCTTCGACAAATACTCGATGCCTATCACAAAACATTCCCCATATGTCCTCGTTTCCTTTAACTCATTTTTTCCCAAAGGGCAAAGAATGCCACCTCCGTATTTGTCAGACCACAATTTCCCACCCCGAAATAAGTGATAAAATGGTCTGTGATCCGCTCTGACGGAAAATCGATTATCAGCAGCTAAAGACAGGAAGCGGAGCGAACATGTCTCATTCACGGTTAAGATGATGACCACAGTAAACACGTCTTCTCAGTCGAGAAACGAAGGGAGGAGGATCAACCACAAAAGAACTCCAGTAATTAGTTTCGGGGATATGCAACACAGAACCCATCCGATCAGTTGGAGCCTTACTGGTATCTTCCATTGACCTCAGTTTCAGTAATTAATTTGAGTCTTTTGGCTAACGAGACTCTTCTTTTAAGCAATTCCATAGTCTGTTAACTTCAGTTTCATTTCTTATTATCTTAAATATATTGGTATAAGCATGTTAAACAATATAATGGATAATCAAGCTTAAATAGGACTTTCCCGCCTGGGTTATACGAGATTAAGTCCGCTGTTTTAGGAGGTTGTTCCTTTCAACATTGACAAAAGGTATCGGTTCAGTAGAAATAAACTTGAATGAGTAATCCCAAGTAGAGATAGAGGTAATAATTTCAACGATGAGGGTTTAGGCATATGCAGGACACCGAATCCATGCGATTAGTCGGATACTTATGGCCTCTTCCATAGATCTCAGTTGCAGGATTTAATTTGAGTCTGCTGGTTTACGCGGCTCTTCTTTTAAGCTGTTCCATAATCTGTTGATTTCAAGATTATCTCTTATTATTTTATATGTTTTTTTGGTATAAGCATGGCTAACAATAAGATGGATATCTAGGCTAAAGAGGATTTTTCCCATACAGGTTATTCGAGTGTTCAAGAGTAATTCTGTTATTATAGGAGGGTGTTTCTTTCAACATTGACACAGGGTATCGCTTCACTACTTTTTTCAGTAGGAATAAATTTCAATCAGTTATCCAAAATAGAGTTAAAGGAGCATGAAGGTACATAAATCCCATAATTTTGAACTTTGGATGAACGAAACAGAATCTGTTATCTTCAATATTATTTCGCTTTAAAATAAACCTGAAATTCCTACACAGCATACTTAGAGTCGATAATCACGACTATATAGGATTCATTCATGTCTAGCTTATCATCCTATCCGAGAGGTGAAATTTCTTATGCAGTTATGTAAATTCACCTTCAAAGATATCAGAAATTTGATCTTTTGTATTAACTATTTGTTGTACTGTAATGTTATAATTGATTTGTTGTATTGTCTTTGGACAGGTCTCATAATTTTCAGCAATATGACTACGTTAAAACCTGAACCCTTTCACCAGTTTCCAGGATTCCACACACCAGTGGGAGGCTTTATTTAACGTGTACGAGTCTCACATATAGACGAATCTCTAGTGGAAACGAGTTTCCAATCAACTATCATGTCATCAAAATCAACCACTAGTGTAATATGGTCCTAACTATTTTATTAGCTACTTGCGGTTTCGTTTAGAAAATTTGTATAAACGTTCCATTTAAAAGCTACTAATAGCTATTTTACAAAGGATCTCGTGTTTTTGAACTGTATTCAGATGAAGAGAATGCATCTGGGCCGACGGAACTTCCTGTCCACACCAGTGGGAGAACGTTTGACCCTCGGTGGAGTTAACATGCTTACCAGGCTCATATACATGGCGGATCTTCTATAGAATTTCGAACCTGCAACACTCCAGCCACGAAGCCGAGAGTCACTGTGGACACCATTTAATTATGAAGTATTAGAACTGAAACAAGTCATTTATATCTCGAATATAACATTAGATGTAAAGACCACAAATTCTGATATCTATCTATGGAAATTAAATGGTACATATATAATTATATATGCTGCAGTTAAAAGACAAAGAAGCAATGATAAAATGTGCTGAAGACTGATGATTTTGGCGTTTCAGTTCATACGCTTGGATTAGAACTTTGAAATTTCCAAAGAGTAAGTAGTATAATGCAAAACTTTTAAATCCTTCGTTAATACACGTAAAGATGACAAACAAAACAGGTTGTGAAAATGGCGTAACTATAGAGTGGCTAGGCTGGTAAAATACCAGGCCTATGGTCATAATCTGAATATTCACTAGCGCTCCGATCCACGCAAATGGCGTAATTGCACTCCACACCATTTCATTTTTCAGCCCATCCGTTTAGGTAGGTCAGTCACCGGAAGCTCTGCGCAAACTGCAACCCCATCAGCTACGGGCACTCCCATCCTCTGCTGCACCTACTTCCCCCCACCTGCTCCGATTTCCTCTGGAGCGAGAGAACCTCACCTCTCTCTCCCCCACATACAGTCGGGGCCTCCGTGACGAGCATTTTTTATTGCTCTCTCTAGGAGGCCCTGGTACAGTGCAGATCACTTGAACAGCCTTCCCAGTAATAAAGTGTAAAATATGCGTAGTTTCAATTATCTTTCCGAAAAACAAATTTTAGCAATAGTGATGATGCTTTTATAATTCATTTAATTAAAAAAATGAATATAAATCTCATACCATATGCAAATTTTCCAATTTCGTGAAAAATCGCAGTAACTACCGCGTCACATGAATAGCCTCACTGGTTTGAATTTTGAAAATCTACAATTCTAAGGCAAAAACTTTCTATCTAATTGCTGAGTAAACTAAAATTCAATCTGGTTAACTCCTTTGTAAAATGGACCGAGTATTTCACATTAGTAAAGAAAAAATTGAGAAGTTTAAAATTTTGATATCTGAAAGTTTCTCGTACCAGAAAATCCCCCTTTCCCCAAATCTTTGTCCAAAAATTATCAACAACCTGTCGTAGGATGTGCCACCAATACGATGAAAGAAATATTGGAAGGACTGCTTTAGCCAAAAAACGCCATTTTAGTCTTCGGCATCTATCTAATTCGTGCTTACCAGCCACAATAATTGCTAAAGAAAGTGGGATTAAAGTTTCAATTTCACACGCCGGAAGGTTAATTAAAAATTTAAATTGAATAAATGATTGGAACTAAGATGCAAACCACAACTCACGCCTCATATGTTCCAAAGGGAGAGTTACCCTTGCCTAATTATTAGTTACTATTACCTAATGCTCACAATCTCCCGTATCGTTCAGTTATGAAAGAGAAGTTATCAACCTCTTCGATGCGTCTGCCAAAACCTCTAGTCATCGATCTTTGATTGATTGCTTGGAGACAGAACTTAATTTAATTGAAGCTATTCCGTCCGTTTTGGCGAGATTTCGTTTGCATAAGATCGGAGTAATTTTGGACATAAAGAGAGCTTTCCTGAAAATATCTCTGAACAAAAGAGACCGAGATTTCTTACGATTCATCTGGTTTGACGACAAAGGTGCAACAGAGATATTTATACACACTCGAGTGGTATTTGGAGTCACCAGTAGTCCCTTTGTGTTGATGGCAGTCATTAATCATTATTTGTCGAAAATTTCATTGATGAACCAATACTTCGAAGAATTATTAGAAAAACTACGCAATAATTTTTATGTGCAGAATAGTGTAACCAGATACAACTTTTTCTCTTTGCAGAAAAGCATGTGCATTAGACAACTGAGTGGTGAAAATTCACCGGTGAAAGAAAAAGTTGAATATGAATGGACAGGACTAGCTCTTCTATTATTACCATAATTTAAGAAGAAAGAGCGCATTCAATCGGGTCCCAATCGTGCCTTAATTCTGTCATCCTTTAGAGAACAATTACTCTCAATGTTGTCCTCAATACTATCGTTTTAAAAGGTAGACAGACACTGCAAACTTATTTATCGATTTTATAAAACATGTACCCAAAGCTTCCAGCTGCATTTCATTCAAATAATTTTATTTTTCAAGAGGATAATGCAGGAATACAAACCGCAAATGTCATTAAACAATGGTTTGCTCCTCAAAATATTCAAGTTTTTAATTGGTCCCCAATCTCCCCAGACTTAAATATAATAAACAATATGTGGGGCATCTTGTCTGATAACGTTCACCGTGATGGTAAGCGATGTGACAACAGCAATGATTTATTTCAAGCCATACAAGCATCATGGAAGAATATTGCCACTCAGAAAATAAAGGCTTTATATAATTCTTTACAAATAGTATTTTCGAACTGATAAAGGTATAAAGTATAAAGTACTGAAATATCATTCTTTCAGTCTTAATTTAAAAAAAATAACACTGAGGCTTTTCAAGTGATTGGGTCATTTTACTAAGAAATTAGTATTTTCTATAATTAATATATAAGAAACCTTTTCCTTTTCATGATTTTGTTACTATAGCTGAAACACCTACTAATTAACTTATTTTTGTAATGATAATATTTACCTTCTTTATTGAATACGGCGACTTTTTTTGAAGTGATACTATTCAAGTGATCGGAACTGATCTCCACCGGTCGCATTTCAGCATTTATGCCTCGGCAGTCTAATGAAGTGAGAGGTTGAAAATCCAAACTTTCGACCACGCCGCTCCAATTCTCATCGGATTTTCGCATTGACGATCGTGTTTACCGTGGAGCGGAGCGCTTGTGAATGTCCAGCTTATGGGATACTGAATCAAGATGTGACATTCAATAGGCACATCTGCTTCATACCTTCCATGGCATTGGTTTTATAAAACAAACGTATTGTTACAAAGCTATAAATTTGTTTCCCTGAGATGCTAATCTTGGCGATAAATTTGGCCATCTGGACGACAGTTTTGGCTACCATTTTGGCGACTTGGCGACAAAAGGAATTTTCTAGAAGGACCTCGAACTTTAAACCTATTTCTACTGGCTTCATGAACTTTCTGGAGATTACGTCACTTCCTATGTAATGAAGTCACTTCCTATTGAAAAAGTATAAAAGCAAGCTCTCAAGCCAAGGACAGTTAGTTGGATTTTGATCAGCAAACAAGCTGGTGAACTATAAGAAACTTTCGAGCACTGAATTGAGATTTATCGGTAATCTCTGTTGTGGAGTTTTACAAGTGTTGTTTTAATACTTGTGTTACGTTTCTTTACCTGGAATATTTGTAAAATAAAGAGCTTTATTTTTTTAAATCCTGCTTATTGGATTGCATTCACGTACACCCACAAGACAATTTTGTTACAGTATTTATAAAACCAATGCCAAGCAGAATAGCACAAAATTAAAGCAAAATTTTCTAAGGACTGAGCCACTCTAAACATATGCCAAGGAAGGGTAAATCTTTCTAGTTACGCCTAACCTCCCTTTTTTGGGGGGAGAGGCTATTAAGGTACAATAATTTTAGGTAGAGTATGGCAAATTTTATAAAGAAGGGGTTCATCATCTCTTCAATTAATATTATATTAGTAGATAGTTAAATGCAACACTCATCAGTTTCACCTACCTACCCAAAATGGTGTATGGTGCATGAAACCCGGCAGCATATTTACAAACCCTACCCTGATAGAACTGAGGCAGGAAATCGGCTAATACCATTGGCTACGAGGGGCAGTGACATCGTTTTCAGCTCTCGCGCGTAGCTTACGGCAATCATAACAAAACAAAAGTCGTCCTACTTTTCTCCGTTTTCCCACAGTTAAGCACAGAAAACTTTCTTCCGTGGGTTGTAATATTTTTAAAAATGAAATTATTTTTTAAAATATCATAAAAAATAAAACATCCCACACTGTAAGAAATTATACTAATGAAAAGTCTAATGATAACAACTTTGTTTGAGGGGTATTAACTAACAGATTAGACAAATGTTGTTGGGTTTTTTTTGACGTCATTCGAGTGAAAATAGTTCATTTGATGTTTCAAAGTCAACTAATATAACTATAATTAATGCCAAATAATAGTAAAATTATTAATTATTATTATTAAGACTAATAATAATGAAACGAAAAATCGCTAGACTAAATAAAATTGCTCCGTAGGTGCACATCGTAGAACAAAATTCGCGAAGTCCAAGCAACGGAAACCTAAACTAATTCAAAGTCTACATTCAATCGCTTGTTTTGTTATAATTTCCGTACGAGAGCAAAGAACGACGTCACCGGCTCTCGGCGAAGCGAGCCAATCATATTGTCCGATTTCCTGCCTCAGTTCTATCAGGGTAGGGTTTGTAAATATGCAACCCGGCAGGAAATATTCACAAAACAAACATATAAAAACACCGTGTCAAAAATGGAGGACATACAACATACATGTCAAAATTCAGAAAAATTAAGAAATATACTGACAAAAAATTACAACTAAAACTAAATATAAATTAATAAAGATTCAAGACAGATTACAAAATAAAATTTCAATACGAAATTTAAAAAAGAGGAAATACCAATCAATTAATATTATACTAGTAGATAGATGTAAATCTTTTATAATAATGACAACAAACACTTCGGCTGGAAATATGCAAATCATATTTTTAATGAAAACTAGGACTCAGACTTTCCGTATCGAGATTTCAGAAATAACCAACCAGGCATCAGGAAAAATCCTTATTTATTAATTTGAGTTTAACTAGTGCAAACAGAAAACACAAACAATCAGAATATTAGTATATTAACAATTATAATAAACATTCAATATTTTGTCTTTGTTTGTGTATGTTTTGAAGTTTCGTTTGACAATTTAATGAATACTTTTAATGCGTAATGATAAACCAATTTAAGAAATCATAGTTTTTTATAGCTATATGTTAAAATTTGAATAGTCTTTTACTTAATTCCATAATAATGTACGAAACACATTATCCACAATCTACTTTAAGTATTGTGTTCAAGCAAAGATAACAAATAAATAAATCTTTCACACTCCCTTAAAGTTTACTTCAAAGCAACTAAAAAATATATTAGCAAAAATGTATTCAAATATATTCTTTCTTTACATATCAGTTTCTATATATATTAATTTCTACATATATCAATATTTCTATCATCTAGCACATAAAAAAATCTTATTCATTTGTTAAAGAAACAGATTACTAGAGTTCAAAATCTGTTCCATAGAGTCATCTTTTAATTCACTACATCTAACAAAACCATATAAAGAAATGAAAACTTCTCGGTATTTGCTATCCTTGAACCAACATAAAAGGAAAAAAATAAATAAATAAAAATAAAGATACAAGATTTTTCTATTATGGCCTCAAGAGTATAATTTCATAGCGTTCATCTGTAGTATTCAGCCGTATCGCTGAATTCTGAAAGTTGCTGGCAATCAAACAATATCCTGATGAGAAAGAAGCAGATGATATCAAGAGGAAACAGCCCGTCCTTTTTTTGAGCAGCATTCTAGCAAATGTTCGTTTTTATACTCGAAATGTTCTTGGACAGAATGTCGAGGTATTTATTTTCTTTCGGTTGAAAGATAAGGAATTTTATCTTGATTCGTGTGGCTGAAGATAATGATAGTAACAGACTGTTTCGTGATATCTTCAAATAGTAACTTCGCTTACCTTAGTTTCGAAATTACTTTGTATGAAAGACATAGATTGTTAGAATCAATGTTGTTTTCCTAGATTTACGAGGCTAATATGCTGTTCATACCATTTTGAAGTACGCATTTGAAACAGAAAAAGAGATCTGCAGTTTAGTGCTGATTTATTAAACACATAATTATTCTTTCTTTTCAAATTATTATTATTATTTTTGCTTTGAAATCATATTAGATTATTTTCGTGCAAGTTTAAAAGAATATTTAAATGAAAGTTACAGGCAAAATTATGTAAATGATTATTAACTCTTGGAGGACGACTGTTATACGGGCGTGCGAGCTGCTTACCACAGTGTTCCCCAACCTTTTTATTGCCGCGGACCGGTCAACGTTTGATAATTTTACAGCGGTCCGCGGGGGGGGGGGGACGTTGATTGTTTATATTTTAGATTGTTTTGATTTAATAATTTTAATTTAATTGTATTTAAACATTAAAAAAACAATTTTTAATTGGTTTTTTAATAAACAAATATTTAAGCATATTCAAAATAAAATACAGTTACACCAAAAAATGAATATAAAGTGATTTAACATTTTAACTCACTAGAACGCTAAATCAATGAGAACCCTGAGTTTGCTTCTTTTCAACGAGACTGTTCCATCTGGGGGTAAGAAATCGATCACAAGATTTGAAGGAAGACAGTTAAGTTGAATAAAAGCTTACAAAAATGGAAATAATTTAATGTTCCTTGGGCGGCCCGGTACCATTTGATCCACGGACCGGTACCGGTCCGCGGCCCGGGGGTTGGGGACCACTGATTCTCTCCGTTGTCACACAAATACATACCGACTCTTGTGGCTTTTTTAGCTACAGATACGACGTGGTGTGACACCAACTTGGACGTTCATGAATTTTTTTCTCCTGGATGTTGGATCCTATGACCTTGAAACTTTTATGTCTCATCTTCAGTGGCGAATCTAGGATTCCGGTCGGGGGGGGGGGGGGGGGAGGTCATAAAAACTTTGTATCGTCGTGATGAATGTCAAACTTCCAGGCTGAAGTAAACTAAAACTCTTTAACTTTACAGACTTTACTCACCTGACAATAAGAATCATAAAGAACAATACAATGCTTTCGATAATTTAATAAAAATTACGATGAAATAACTAGACAAAAAATGTCTTGGACCACGTCGATGCTACAAGTACAAGTGGAATGACTACAAAAGTAGCAAAATTTTCGAGTCTTTCAAGCCAGAAAGCAATGTTGAAACGTTTTTATTATTTTTTTAAAGAGAGAAATTAAGAAAAAAAACATTTGTAATGATCTTAAATTAAATCAAGAATTCTAGCTTGGCTCTGCGGGGGGGGGGGCTGTAGCCCGATAGCCCCCTGTCTCCGTCCAAACTCATGGAGAGCAGTGGAGTGGAATATGTATTTTAATGTCCGTCGAATAAGAAAGTGGAAGCATAGCCCTTGTTCACGATCACAACATTTTTTATACGATCACACACACACAGAACTATATACATGGTTTTCAACAAGCGAGAGACAAGACTAGTGCGTAGTAAAAGTGCGCATTGGCGCGCTCACATATTATGGCGTCCAATTATATCAAGAATTCTGGCTTGGCTCTGGGGGGCTGTAGCCCAATAGCCCCCCTTGGATTCGCCACTGTCACTCTTTCAAGGACTTTTTTCACTATCGATGTAAACTTGCGGGCTATCAGCTGCAGTTGCTTATAGAGTGTAATTTGAGTTGATAGATACCTCCTTGCACGTGTTCGCGGAAGCAATTTAACCCTTTAGCACACGCACCCATTTTTGGAGCATTAGTACACACACGGGGTCATTTTGATCCTTAATAGTTAGACACTTTTTCCATATTTTATTGACTATTTGAACAAAAATAAAACATGGTTAAAGTATAAAAATATTTTTCTTACAAATAACTTGTATTTAAAACACAAATGCGATCTTGACTAAGAAAAGGAATAATTGAACTTACCTGCTTTTTCTCATACCCCTTCTGTATTCTTTTCTTCTCTGCTGCGCAAGTTCGTACGCTGTCATAGCAATAGAGTTAAATGAATCTGAAACGCTAACACACGCATGGGTCAATTTGACACCAAACCCCCAGTAAAAAGTGAGAAACCTAGTTTCACCGGCTGATGCCGCTCTTATCTTCTTCTTCTAGCACCCCCATGAAGGTACAGGAAGTAACAGGTGCAAGTGTTTAGAAATTCGTAGAATTTCTCAACAAAAGAGAAAGGGTGCAGCCAAAAAGACACCGTGCATGTGCTGACGGGTTAAATGGCTGCGCGTGCATTTGTTAATGTTTCGTCTGCGGCAAATTGATTTCCGCATGAGCTTGATCGAGCAAATTTCTACAAAATTTCCTGTTTTAAGATCAACAGCATCCAAATGTACAGTAGGCACAAACCCTTTACGATTCGTCATTTCACATCATTGTGTAAAGAAATCGATGGGAAATCAGAATGTCACAAATGCTATGTACGTTCAGATTAAAAAAAGAAACAAAAAAATTATAAATGTAAAGGTTACAACGTCGGATTATGTGTGGATCCCTGCTTTGAAATTAATCATACTTGTTAGATTGCAAAAACGCAATTACATCATTTTTCGGCTTTGCCAGTACTTTAAATAATTTATATTTTCGCGACCAAAGTTTTTTTCTTGTCTTGTAGCAACTTTCAAATTCTCATTGGATTTTTTTTAGCGTTTTATTAAATATCTCAATTTATCTTTTTTCTTTTTGTTGTAATCAACTTAATTATTAATCGCTTTAACTTTTTATGTAATTTGTTTTGATGTTTATAAAATTATTAAGCACTTGTTTTGCACCGAACCATATGCTCGCCATTTTAACGGCGGAAGCTTTTGGGGTGCAAACTGGTCCGCGCGTCACCTGACTGGAAGATTTTTCTTTGTGTGTGAAGCTTAATTGGTTTGCCTGACAAGGAGTAAGAATATTGGGTGTCTGCAGGGTCCGGAGGCCGGCAGACTTTTTATTCGGTTCTCGTCCCTGCAGATACACCGACGATCCAGAAGAAGTCACTGTAGTCTTCGAGGAATTTTATCAACGAAATTGATCTAGTTTTAGTAGAAGGAGGTTTTTCAACGACGCAAATTCGAACAGCAAATAGTGTGACAAATTTCTCGAACTGACTCCAAAATGTATGTAAATCGTTTACGCACGTCTAAGAGAAAATTATAACTATTACTGCTTACTATTAAAATTATAATTATAACTAGCTCTACTTGTTTAATGGCTACTAGCTAGCGAATGCTTTTAATACCGTTTTAGGATATCTCGAGATATCACTTTTTTGCTTCTATAAAATGAAATGTGTTTACATTCTTTTTAAACTCTAATATGTCAGAGTAAATCTTTAATGAAAAGATTAAGTTTTTTAAAGCGCCGTTATGTTCAACTAGAAGTCTGCAGCAAATTCCAAAATATTTTTTTATGTATATATTACGGTACACTTCATTATCTCTCTGTCATACCATGTGCATCGGGAAAATCAATTCTGTTGTATATATTAACCTGATGTATTAATGAGTATAATTAAGAAATCTATCTGTTAAAGTTGGCAATTAATTAATTTAAAAAGTTGTAAATAAAAAATATTTTAGTCAAGAAATTTGATCTCTTGTATCTTTCTTTTAGTGTCACAATGCAATTGTAAATTTATTTCAGCAATTCTTCCACTATTCACCATGAACTTCTAGGTAGACTAGAAAAGGTGGGTAATTACCTAAGTGATAGTATAAATTGTACCATTTATTGGTATTCATCCTTTTAGAACCAATTTAACATATATTTCATTTTAACAATACCCAAAGTCTGTTTTAAATAAATATACATTGGTTTCTTACGTAGGGTGAGATTGCTGAAGTTGTACCACAGCCTAAGTCATATCTATTTCATTCTCACTTTAGTCAGCAACGTTGATGGCAGTGTGACGACTACTAGCATCGGCGGTGTTAATTTCATTATTTAGAATGGAGCTTCGATGCCTTACAACCTTACCTCGAAGAAAAATAAGTTTTCGGTAGATTTCTTATAGTTTTAGTGCATATTTCCTACGACGTAGAATAATAATATTATTAATAATATGTTATTATTTCTTAGGGTATCACTCTGTGCTATTTGAATAGTTGCTGTTATGGAGTAATGACGCTCTGGTTCGATTCATGATTTTATAAAGCTTATTTAAAATATTACACGTGGAGTTACTTAAGTCGTACCTCAAACGATGCTTAAGTCGTACCAGGTAAGCCTTAAGGATCTCTTGCACATCTAAAGATACATATCATTTATAGAAAGCGAATATTGTTCTTTTTAATATGTAATGTTAAATGTGCTTTTTCTAAATTTTAGACAGGGTCCATAAAAGTGGCAAAAGGTACCGATAATATTTAGAGGCAAGAAGATATGGACGAGGCGTTATGAAAGTTACCCAATGGTTATATGGGCTTCAATGAAAGTATAATATTCGTAAGCTAAAACTGCGACTTCACCTTCTAGAACTGAAAAACAATATGATTTTGGAAAATCGAAAGGATTGACCGAGGATTAATTCAATAGAGAATAATTTACTCAAAGAATATTAGTACAGGGTGTTTTTACTTCATTTGCTTCTAAGGTACGACTTAAGACATAGGTGATGCAAGATAAGAACTGGTTTCCTTAGTCTTACCGATGTTATTACTTTAAGATTTGTTTATTTCCTTCGACAGAGTACTTGCATTTTGAACTTTCTTGTATTAAATAGCTGCAATATTCATAGAAGATGTGAATAAGGCAAAATTCAATCCTTCATTTAGTAAAACCAGCAATTTGTATGCTTTTCTCCTTAGAGGGACGACTTAAGCAACCTTACTCTACTAAATTGCTAAGTAATTTATTTTCTTTTAGAATTACTGTACATTTTTCAGTAAATGTTTTACTGGCAAAGTTTGAAATCTGGCATTCTATAGAATGCCTAGGCATTGTATATAATGCCTGAAACTAGCCGGCAATGTATGAATCGATTTATATTTCACACATTTCCTAGGCATTCTATAGAATGCCAAACGACAAACTGGCAAAGTATGAAATTAATCGCCGATTTGATTATATAAGAAATAAAGTTAAGAGCAATTCAAAATTAAATCATTTGCTTCCTTGATGTAATAAGTCGATTCACAATTTATTTTGTTTTCTTTAATAAGAAAGGCATAAACTTTGATATTAAAACTTTCATTTTGCTTTACGAATTTTGAATAAAAGATTTTTTAATGGTACTCTTTTATTATTTTTTCTAAATAACGTTTGTATTTTTGAGGAATGCACTCCTTTTAAATAATAGCCTTATTATGAACTTTTTTTCATACTTTGCCTAAATAACATTTGTCATTCTGTAGAATGCCTAGGTATTATATACAATGCCCAGGAAAAGTATATAATAAATCTCATATTTCATACTTTGCCTAAAAACGCCCGGCATTCTATAGAATGCCGGCATTTCACACATTGCCGGTAACATATACAACAAGAAGAATATGATATATACATAATCTGCAGCCCATGGTCGAGATTTATCATAAATAAAAATGTTTATGAATTTTTCTGTGCAAACTAGAAAAACTGCTCCAGCCCTGAGAAGCCATGCGCATTGGGAAATGTCGTCCATGGCGATTCGCACATTTTCGTGCGGCCGTCCTCAAAAGGTTAAACATACGCCTACGAGTAGTGAGAGTTATGGAGAATAATAATAAAAATAATGCCAAAAGATAATTAAATATACGCACATAATTACTAGAGCATAAGGCATATAATAACGTAAACACAATGACGCCAATTGATATTCACTTGATATAAGTCAAGTGTGCCGTTCCAAATTAGCTTGGAATGTATGATTGCAGAAAATGGAGAGTGGGACTTCACAGCAGAATTATAGACAACTTGTTCCTAAATGTTAGGTGATATCAGCGGTGACGTTTACTACACGATTGTAATAACGCGTTAATTGACTCCGTTAAATACACGCACGCAATATAATGCTATTTAACACAAATAGAAGTATCGAAGTTAAGGATAAATTAGTCTAATATACAAAAATGAACCCTTTTGATGTAAATGATTAATAGCAGTGCTTCCCAAATTTTTGCGCCATGCCTCGTACCTAAGCCTTTCTAAAATTCTTATGCCCCTACGTAACATCTATATATATAAAACGCTAAGGTACGTGGCACAGAAAAGAGGTTAATTTCTCATTTGCCGATGACAACGATCGGTTTGTTTACAAAACAAAACCCTGTAGTCTCCTTCATGTTAGGCATAACTTCATAAACATAGCCTGTTAGTGCATTCATTCTGGTGGAAAATAACTTTTTCTCGAAAAAAAATGAGTTTACGATGAAGAATTCACAGTATTTCCTTCAATATAATGAAACTTTGAATGAAATTATTCAAAAGAGATCAGTTAGAAATGAAGCAGATGGGCTTAGGCGAGCCAGAGAACGTTCAGACCAATGTCAAAATAGTTAAAGCCAACGAAGATAAAATCGTGCCAATTCATAAATTGAGGTGAACCTCATGAAACTTTCTATTGTAAACATTGTACATTGTCTACTTTTCTGTTATACGCACACCACTTGGCGCTTTTTTTTCTTGGAGCGGTTAATCGTCAGTTTGACTCTAGAAGCTTCAGGAAAATCATGGTACTCGAGTAATCGAAAGCAGGTGGTCTGCGCGGGATCAGCTAGTATTCATAATTTTTCATATTCAAAAACTGAATTGTTTACTGAAGAAACTTAAATTATAGATTTAAGGCAGAAATCACTAGGAGATTGTTGAGATATACAATAAGTAACTTTTCAAAACATATAAAGGAGAGCTGAAATTCAAGTTCGAAATAATTTAAATGAAAGACTTTTCTGTATTAGAAATAATTTATTATTTGAATTTAGTGAGATCCTTGCGCTTGATGCCTGCTGCAAACAGATTTTATATTAGGTTCCAATTTAGTTAGCTTCATTCTCAAGTCTCTCTCAATCGATTTCTTTTCTTAGCAGCAAATCATTTATGGCACTAAATCCACATTCAGATAAATATAAAGATGGAAACGTTAACAATAGTTTTTTTGCACATTTGGTTGAATTTGGATATTTGATTTTTGTTTCCTCACAAAGCCATGCCATCACTTCATTTATCGCTACTAATAATAAAGGAGAATGTATGTGTGTTGGCGCTCTACTGGTCAGACAGCTGGACTCAGAGCTACGAAATTTGGCACAGTCATACTTTGAAGGTTGGAATGTGCACCTCAGAGCCCTTTTTAGAAATTTTAATTAGAATTTTAATTAATTAAAAATTAAGTGAAAGTTTGGCGTTTTCCTTAATAACTTCCGAAAATATTACAGCACAAAAATTATTTTTTCACAATCCAAAAGTACAAGAAATTACCTTTCCAATGATATCAATTAAGTTGCCGTAAATTGTTTTATCGAATTTTAATAAATTTTAAAAATATTTTTGTTATAATTTATAACAATACTTTTCATTGTTGCAACGCAACTTAAACCGTTTTCATCGTTTAAACAAATATTTAATTGCATCTCTTTCATTGTTGTAATCTGAGAAAATATCCTAATACATTTTGTTTTCATATTTTATTTCATCAAAATTTTTGTGAAATCTGTAAGCCAAGCTCTCCGAGATACTGTTCTGCTTACATTAAGAAATATATCCAGTAAGCTGAATGGTTATGGTTGCCATGTTTTCATTCTTTCCTCAGTAAGTTTTAATCCAGCTAACATGCCGCTGGCCATAAAATATGCTGCGTCATTATAAAGTTGAAATCAAATGCACATTTTACAAGACGAATAAGAAATTGAAGATAATGCCGACAACATGGAATTAGAGGTTACACGAATGACCAGTTATTTGGTTCCTTTAGGAAAACTTATGTAGACAATGAACAGAACAGGTGCAAGGCCACTAAAAGAACATGGGTTAAATATCTGCCAGAATATGAAGTTTAAAACTACGTTGTTAAGAGAACCATGCATATAAAATGATGTAAGATGAAACTGAAATCATATTCCCCGGCGAACAAGCTGGTCGCCGAAGGCGGCTAGTACCCCTCTACAAATATCCTCGCCATACCATGGGGAACTAGTCTTATTATGTCTGACGCGTGACATCAGATTTATCGAACACAAGGAATTCTTATTCGAAGGGCTTTTGGTGGAAACGTGTTTCGAACTTGGAGTCTTCCTGCCCCAGAGCCGAGACCTTACCAGCAGGCCACGGAAGGCCTAATGTAGCGTCGAATTATAATATTATGCATTGCATATTAATTGCAAATCGCTTCGTTATAAATGTGTAAAAATTTATTATCACGCTTGCATTTAAATGATTGAAAATTGCCCGATGTTGGAAGATTAATGCTAACTTAAAACTTTACAGTTATGATTTTTTTCCGTATAAATATAATATTAGGCATTTTTGAATAATTATTTTTGCTCCTTAAATTTGAAAGATATTTCATTAATTTATGGCAGCTCTTTTGCATGAATGTAATTATTAAATTGAGTACAATGAGCTTAACTTTTAACCATGAAAATAGCCGAGAGCCTGCAGTCTTCTTATATATGTTACAGTTAAAGGGTGGAATCCCGCTTTTCATAGAATAACTAAGTGTTTCATGAATTACCCTTGCTATTTTTAATCCGTTATTTCATAGAATAATTAGGGAATTCCATAAATTTCCTAGTTATTTCCAATCCGTTATTTCGTAGAATAACTAAGTATTTCATGAATAACCCAGTTGAGTACCTAGTAATTCTATGAAATAACTGAATTTTACGCTGTATCGGTAACATATATACTTTGAAAAAAAATTCCAAGACTATGAAAATTTTTTCTTACATCTCGATTAATATTTAATTAAAGTTACATAATTATTAATTTCCCATCAGTGTTTGGTAAATAAATAGTTTAAGTAATCAGGACAACAGGGAATAGTTGAAATTTCAATAGATAATTTAGAGATAGTATTTTAATATATTCGCAACCACGCTGAAATCCAATTACCTCTTAAGCTGCCGTTGTAGGTTCACTAATAAACTGATTAAATGATTCTCCACTGGATTAAACGGAACTTATTTAAGAAAAAAATTAATATTCTTTAGAGACCAATTAGAAGCATGAAAATTGAAGTTTTAAGTTTCAGTTAAGGCACAATTCTTTCAATATCTTTTAACAGACGCCTTTTTATCTTAAAAATTGAACTGATTGATCACTAAATCATGAAAATATACCCCCTTTTTTATCATTTCTCGGCAATGGAAACATTTTGGGCTTGGATTATCCTTTAAATCAATCGAAAATTTATTATCGTTTTTAAGTTTCAGTTAAGGCACAATTCTTTCAATATCTTTTAACAGACGTCTTTTTATCTTAAAAATTGAACTGATTCATCACTAAATCATGAAAATAACCCCCTTTTTTTATCATTTCTTGGCAATGGACACATTTTGGGCTTGGATTATCCTTTAAATCAATCGAAAATTTATTATCGTTTCTAAGTTTCAGTTAAAGCACAGTTCTTTCAATATCTTTTAACAGACGTCTTTTTATATTAAAAATTGAACTGATTGATCACTAAATCATGAAAATATACCGCCTTTTTAATCATTTCTCGGCAATGGAAACATTTTGGGCTTGGATTATCCTTTAAATCAATCGAAAATTTAATATCGTTTGCTTATGAAGTTTTAAGTTTCAGTTAAGGCACAGTTCTTTCAATATCTTTTAACAGACGTCTTTTTATTTTAAAAATTGAACTGATTGATGAAAACATACCCCCTTTTTTTTATCATTTCTTGACAATGGAAACATTTTGGGCTTGGATTACCCTTTAAATCAATCGAAAATTTAATATCGTTTGCTTATGTTCATTCTTTTTCCCTTTTACTTGAATGTGTTTATTCTTATATTTTTCTGAATAAAATATTTGGTTTTTAAAATGCAAGGGAATAGGATTATCTAAGAATATAATTATTTTTTACCAACTTGCTTTGTATACCTCTTTTTTAATGTTTTTATTATATTTTACAAAAATATTTCATGTGATTCAATGTAGTCTGAAATTTTTTTTTATCAAAAACCGTAAAGAAATTTTAATGGTATCATAATAAAAAAATCAAAAGTAACCAATAAAGATTTGAGGTAAGGTTTCTACAATTTTTTAGATATTGGTTAAGCCATTTAAAATATTTATTCAGGATAATTGAATTTATTAATCATTAATCTGTTGGGAAAATCTTTATGTTTGTTAGAGAAATTAATAAGTACTTGTATAATAGGTACTTGTATAAAAACTTGAGCATGCACTTAAGTTAATCCATTAATGCCTAGCAGCTTTTCTTAGGGATGTTTCTAAAAATGCATCATAAACTCACAGGGATTTTTTTTCAACATGAATTTTACAAAAAAGCAATTTTAAGCATTCGTTTCCTTTATATTCAATCCATGGTAGAACATTTTAAGCGTTCGGCTTATAATGTAGACTTTTTATTTTCAAGTCAGACTCGAAAGTAGTTTTTTGCAACGCGAAGGAGAAGAAGGAAAGTTTGTTCAAATATTTATCAATTAATTAACTTGCATTTACCAACCATATCAATAAATACAATTGTAAGAATTTTTTTAAATTTTACATTATTTTAGACTTTGATATTTTTTACTTGTGTTAATAAAATTATGTACAAATTGGGAAACTAGACTTAGGAGGGCGCTAAAACATAAATTTTTCAAGCAGCGTTTTTTCATAGTAATTTTCCTGTTGATTTTACGAGATGTAATATTAGTATACTGTCACGAACATGTAATGCCTCTTTCCCGCAATGTTAGTCTTATGGTTAGTAAGAAACATTTACAGAGGTTCTTAATACTTATCGGGGAATGGAGGCCAACGACCCCGACCTTGGTGACGAACTTGTCGATTATTTTGGGGACTAAATGAAGGACCTCAAAAATGCTGGAATTTTCTCGATATCTCTATTAGGGGCGGAGATATACAGAATTTACTAGATGCTTCTATGTGACATCGCATCCTGTTAGGAAAGGTATAAAAACCCGGGAGTTGCTGAGATGAGACAATTGTCTTTGAACGTCTGCGGAGTTCGAATAATATCTTTGGGGACTTGTTCACTTTGCGAGTTGGTCACCTGTTAGACGCTGAGCGTTATTGTTCATGCTATTGCTGTTATTGTTAATGATTTGCTGTTTGCTTGTACTGCTCATTTGTGCAAGTGCTGTTTTCACTGTTACATGCGCTTCGTGTTTTCCGGACTATTTGAGAATAGAGTGTCATTCTCCGTTATCCTGCTTGTTGGACTGTTTTAACCGTACACACAAAAAACAATTTTTGTAACAATACAAAATATTACTGGAAAATGCGACTTGGGCATTAATGTGCTAAATTTTTAACCGGGTATGAAGAAATATTTCATTGTGAAACGAGTTGAATGAAAGATAATTCCCTAGTTAACAGGTTAATTAATACATAATACTTAAAGCTTCTAGAAACAGTTTATGCTCAGAAGCAACATCTTATTCAAATTGAAGAAGCGTAAGCAGTTATTTCAACATAGTTAGCAAAAAAGGAAAGGGAGGATAATATTCTTTTTTTCACATAACCTTTGGCAACAATGAAGTCAGATGTGCTAGATTAGGAAATTAAAAATGGATATTATACCGTGGCAATCTGTTCATCCATCCAAATTCACAACACATAAAAAAATTAGGAGTCTTCTCCTCTTGACCTTTGAGGTCGCGATGACCTAGTGGCAATATTCCACTCCGTATGATTTGTTCTTGGTTTTTTATCCCATCACATAATATACTATTAAAAACATTAACTTTTTTTATGTTACACTCAGGATTGTTATCCATTACACCCAGACAAACCTTTTTTATATCTCTGTTGAGGCGTTTCAACAGTTCATTTCGTATTACGAGTATTATTGATTAACAAATATCGTAAGGCTAATTTTATGAATTTTTGTTTTAATTTACACCTCATGTTTCAAACAACACACTCAAATATTTTAAACTACTATTAAACTCTGATATCATATCTGAATATTCTTCTGTGCTAAAAATTCTTAATGTTCTAATAATTTCTATATATAAAATGTTTTATTTTTGTTCGTTTAGTATTTTATTCTACAGCGTGTCCGTAAAGTCATGGTGCAGTTATGAATGCTTGTTGAGGCGAACAGAAACGAGACGAAAGGTTGAAACTTGCGCTGCATTGCACAGTATCACAAAGAGTGTCTGTAGTGCAACGGTGTGCGCAACGTGATGACGCAACACCACTCACCGTGCGGAGCCGACTGTGACGTCAAACATCTACCTTGACATGTTGCAATTGTATGCAGTTCCACAATTTCCAGAAGGTGTCATCTTTCAACAGGACGGCGCTCCTCCACACTACGGCAACATTGTTCGTGAGTTTCTGGATACAACATTCCCCCAGCGGTGGATAGGCAGGGGTGCTGTTATGGCATGGCCATCACGATCCCCGGACATAACGCCATTAGACTTTTACTTGTGGGGTTATGTGAAGCAACATGTGTACAATGAACGTATCAACGACATTAATAATTTAAAACAGAGAATCACCGACGTCATTCACTCTGTTACACCAGACGCCCTTACCCGTGTGTGGGAAGAACTTGACTATCGTTTAGATGTGTGTAGGGCAACAAATGGCGCCCACATCGAACTGCGCTGAACAGGTATGCAAACCTGGAGAGTTTTCCTTTTATTTGGTGAAGATGTCAGTTGTCTATCTTGTTTCGTTGCTTTCCTGTGACCGGTCAAAATTGCACCATGACTTTACGGACACACTGTATTTATATCTATCACTGTTTTATTTCCTATTTATTGTTATGTGGTGTTTCATTGGTCTCCAACTAATTTGCTCTTTCAATGTTGATATTTCTAAGTAAAATCTTAATATTTTTTCTTTCTATTTAAAAGTTATCTTTTACACATTACTTATTTTATGCTTTATATTTTTGTTCTAAATTTTGCAAACATCAGATAGATTGTCACGTGCTTTTATTGTACTCTGTTACATTTCTTATTTGCAATTTTTTGGGCCTTTCATTTTTGGCTTTTCAATAAAGTTTCACGCATACCCATCCAACCGACAGGGAGCCTTTCTTGCTCCGATATCGGGTGTATATGTGGTGATAAAGATAAAGTGGTAAAGTCTAGTCTAGAGGGCTGAAGAGTTCTAGGTTTGAAACCTGGTTCCGCTAAAGATCCGCTGTATACGTGAAGTTTCTGCGCGTAGAATCCGTCGCCGTGTATTGAACTGCTTTCCGTGGAGCGGGAGTTTGGAGAGGGGGCGTGACAACTCAGGTGCCCAAATAGCCTCGTATCGCTTCAAAACGGGACGTTAATGTAACTAAACCCTGCTACCTTCTCGTGGAGTCCCATATATAGATGTCACTTATAATGTGTAGTCGCAAATGAATGTGCGCCCATGTGTTCTTTATGAGCAATATTTAATTCAAAAGTGGGAATGTTTAAAATTTTGGTGGAAAAACAAGGATTTTGGAAATTTTTGAAAAAGGCTATCATATCAATTATAAAAAGCTAAAAGTAAATAATTATTATGGATTTTAATTTTGAATATTTAATATGAACATGTTTCAAGCCACTTTTTTCTATAAACTGTCCTTTTGCAGATAAAAGGTTGCGGGATGGGTTACATCATTCTTCGACAAATTAGAATTTTCTGAGATTTAAAACACAAATGCCTCCACTGAGAAAAACACTATATCTTTCTTGACTAAATAACTATTGGAATAAGCATGTATGCAAGTGGGGAATCTTTTGTGAGCAATATTTAATTCAAAAGTGGGAATGTTTTAAATTTTGGTGGAAAAAGCAATTAAAAAAATTTTTTTTGAAGATTTGGAAAAAGGCTATCTTATCGGTTTTAAACTTAAAACTTTGGTGGAATGAAGTTATGTTGAAATAAACTGTTGAAGAATTAGTCAAAAGTGTATGCCAAGAAGTTTTAAATGACTGATTTCTGATTGGTGAAAATAATTTTGATTTTTAATCACCTTTGAATTATAAATATTAACAATCAAATTTCTTTCTAACATTTACATATATATCTGTGCCACCAGAAGATTTTAATTTTAATAATTTAGGAATAATTAATTTTAGGAGTTCATGCAATTTCAGATAATTTAAATTTACTTTCAGTAACTAATGTATTTATAATTTCCTATTACTAGCAGAAATGCATAATTGTATGGCGAGCGAAGCGAGCTGGGATCACGTAGTGGTCCTGAAAGAATCACAGCGTGATTGTTGGAGGATGGCGAGCGGATCGAGCAGGGGTGTAATATATATTAAGATTGTACAAAAACTGTGCTAGGACACGCAGTGTCTTCATTGTAGCGAGCGAAGCGAGCAGGGTTTGAGTAGAAAATCCCGGAGGATTGCAAGGCAATCCTCCTGGGGGTTGGCGAGCTCTAGAGAGCAGGGGGCAGAGCCCCTAGTGAATAATATCTTATTTTAGAGATAAAGTGTAACAACAGAAGTTACAAAAAAATTGAAAATCGGAATTGCAGTTCAGCGACTACTGAGTCGCAAAGTTGGGCAAAAATACGCCTGAATTGGTGACGCGATCCTCTATATCTCGGTAATTGCATATGTTAAAAACCTAACTAATGTCTTATTTTAGAGATAAAGAGTAACAACAGAAGTTACAAGAAAATTTGAAAATCGGAAAAGAGTCACGCGAGTAAAATAGTCCTACGCCTTTAACATCAGCGGCTGTTTGAAAAAGACAGCCTCCATTCATTTTTTTTTCTGATTTCCACAAGCTAAAAAGATATTTTCAATTATAATTGCAATAATCACAATTTGACACATAATTAAATTTATTTAATATCTTCTGAAACGGTGTAACAACGCGCTGGAAAATAAATACAATAATGAAGAATGTGTAAAATATTTTCATTCAGTGTAAATGCTGAAACAGTCTTATAATAAAATAATAATAATTATAAATATAATAAATATCGCTAAATATAAAATAAATATCCAATGTTCAGTTTCATTGGACATTAAAGAAAATAGAGTGTATTTAAGATCACGTTATATTTCTGGTGATGAATTTGGCATAAAATTTGATAGCAAATGAACAAAATATTGCAAAAAAATAGAATATGATATGGATTTTAAAAAATTCTTTTCCATTCCTCTTCTGTTCTTAAATTCATGCCTTATAAAATTTTTAATATGTAACTTTTAAGTTTTTAAGCTGTAATGATTTTATACCTACCCCTGAGTGCAGAAGAATTCAAATTTGCCAACTCGATACATCTTTACCTCATCCGGAGACCAATCGATTTTATTCTAAATTATAGCCCAATAAACTTACCAAGGTCGTAACAATTCTGAAATGCGAAGTCTTCCCGGCCGAACTGTATCGAAAGGATGAACTTGGCAAATTTTATGAGAATCCTGAAACTTTACGTTATCTTAATACAAGAATCTTGAAGAAATCCAATGATGTGTGATATTAATTTTTGAAGAGATCATCAGAATTCACAGTGGCTTCTTGGTGTAGAATGTCGAGTACGATGTTCTTGGATTGAATTTATCTCGAATCAATCATGCAATAAAGCTTAGAGAAATTAAATATTAATATGCTGCTGCAGTGCATTCATTTCCTGATACAGCATTGCATTAGAAGGATGCAATGCTGTAGCTCTTAAAGATCTGATGCAACTCTATATTATGAAGGTAATATTGTAGCAAATCGTGGTTTTGTAGATACATAGATTAGAGTAGAAAGTTTTAAGCTGCAATGATCTCTTAGGTTTATGGAAGCGTTAATTTGATACATAAATTATGGCTGTTAGTTAAGTATCATGTCGCCATGCACAATGTCACAAATTTTATGCATATATTTTTAAATGTTTGCTTTAGTTTACATTTATCTTTTTTGGTTTAAATTATTAATTTTATTTTTAATTATAGCAGACAGTATTAATTTCATTGTTATGTGGCTGCTTAAGCGTTTGCTGATTCATTGAAGGGAAAAATGCGTCATTTATTAACAATTTTTACATTCAGTAGGTATTCATTTACTTAACCGCTTAAGGCTTTATCCCGAGTTAACTCGTTTTAAATAACGTAGGTTACAAAATAACTTGCTCCTTAAGCGGTTAAGATTGAAGGAATATTGACGAAAGCTCTCGGAGAAAAGTTGTACTTATTTTATTTCAAAAATTAGAGAATCTTCCAAAACCTTAATTTATTTGTAATACTCGAACACATCCTTAAGTCACGAATTGTCCGATATATACATGGGTGTCTAACAAACTATAAGATTATTATGAATGTGACAGCAACCGACAAATTTGGAGATTCAGACGAATTGCAATCTAATATTACCACATTATAGAAGTTTGTCATAATATTTAATTCTTCTATTATCTTAAAATAGCAAATATGATAGCTGAAAAGGAAGTATATATAATCTGCAAATTTTAAATAAAACGTTTATCAAATTTTTGCTTAAGGAAAGAAGTATAAAAGGAAGTTTAAAAAAACTGTATGCAAGGAAAACATCGTAGTGTCAAAAAGTCCCTTATATAGAGAATCTGTGCTTTTATTATCTTAAACTAGTAGAGTTCTAGGTTATTGTATTTCTTTGAAATTTGTATAAAGTGTGAGATTTTCATTCAAATTTTGGCACAATTCTGCACATTCTTTCACCCAAGTTTGCAATTCAACATATTTTTCAAGAATTAATATTTAACCTCTTAACTGTCGACGAAATCTTAACGAGATTTGCTTACCAGTATCACTTGATTCTGAAGATGAATGAAAATAACCACCCTACTTACTAAGTTTTTCTTGAACGTCACACACATATTAGTTGAATAAAAAATAAATCTTAAAAATTCGAAAATACAGTTATTACACAAAGCAACACAAAAACACAGCAAAGAAACAAAACAAACAAACAATAACAAAAAAAATCCACGACCTACTTAACACTCTTTTGAGTCACAGCTGAAGATTTTTACTGTGAAACTAACAGTAATATTCCTCATACATAGGTTAGGTATGTACAGGGCAAACATCTTTTCAAGGTCAATTAATTGCATTCGAAAACAGTAAATGGAGTTATACGGTAAACAACATTTAACAGAGGAAGTTGCTTTGCAAAGACGTATAAGTTTGTAAAGACTCTCTGGAAAGTTAAGGGGTTAACGAATTGAAAACAAACTTAGGCTTATTATAATATCCTCTAATATTAATCAATTAATTTACCATTTTTAAGCATTACATAGTCTGTAGTGAAACGCAGTTAATAACAGGTAAGTAGTTAGAATTTGATGTCAATATCAATAATTGTTCTCTCACAAGTACAGCAATTGATATGTGAGTAGAATTTTTCCCTTTTAATTAGGGCTGGTACAAATGCTGTACACTCGAGCCATTAGAATTTTCCTCTCTAGAAAGAACTAATTTGTTTATCCTTTAATCAATATGTCCTGAGTTTTATCCTTCATGGGTAATTGAAAGATTTATTGCTGATAAGGATAATTCAAAAATACATAACCTAATGAGCAATTGAAAGGGATTTGAGATCTTATTGCTTGAAAAGTTAGAAATTATCCCAGTTTTTTCAACAGATTTCTAGTTTTAATAGGAAATTTTGTGATTTTAGTAATTAATAAAACACACTCACAGGAAATTGAGGGTTAATATCATTTATTACTTATTTCACATAGTTTCTTTTCAGACTCAAGGGGAAAATGTTGAAATATGAGATATACAGTGGCTCTCAAAAGTGTTCGTACACTTACGATTTTCAATGAAATGGGGCTCTATCCATTAATTAAAACTAATATTTCAGAATACGAATTTAATAATAAGATCTATAATCTATTCTTAACAAAACTACATGAAATATTTAAAAAACATAGTAGAACTTCATTTTTAAGAAATCAATAATCAAAAGTAACAAAAACTTTATCTCACAAAAGTCTTCGTACACTGTATTATTTTCGGATATATTCATAATTTAAATTACCGTCTGTCGCTTTATTTTTTTTTGCATTGTGGTAGCATTTAAAAATCGTTTGGCTTTAATTTTTGCTTGCTTAAACCGTAATATTCTATTTATTATTTAAAAATGGCTCGTAGTCGTAAAGAAACAACAATCGGCATTCGAAAATTGATTATTTTTCATCATAGAAGTGGTAAATCAGTTCGGAATATCGCTAAATTAGTTCATTTATCCTCTTCTACAGTGCAGTATGTGATAAAACGCTGTAAAAGAAGAAAATCGGATCGAAAACAAGGTAAGAAAAGGTCGACCGGCCAAGTTAACAAAACGTCTCCGAGATTTATAATTAGAAAATTTCTGAAAAATGCATGTTTGAGTGCTTTAAAAGTTTCTGCAGAATTTAATGAAAAATTTTCTACTTCAATTTCACCTGAAACTGTTCGACAAATTCTCAGAGCAGCTGGATTAAATGGGCGTTCTGCCCGTAGAATTTTTTTTTTTGTTAGTGCGAAAAGCAGAAAGCTTAGGCTTTCATTCGCAAAATCAATGTTAAATAAACTCGAAACGCATTGGAATAATGTCTTATTTGCAGATGAAAATAAATTTAACATTTTTAGTTCCGATAGACGTATAAAGGTATGGAGAAGAAAAAATGAGGAACTTAATCCCAAGAACTTAGTTGGAACAGTTAAGTATGGCGGTGGATGTGTCCTTGTGTGGGGGTGCATGTCAGCATCAGGACTAGGTAATTTGGTATTTTTTGATGGCATAATGAATCATGATCTTTATTTAAATATTTTAAGAGACAATTTAAAATTAACAGCCCAAAATTTGGATATTGGAAACAACTTTGTTTTTGATCAAGATAACGATCCTAAGCACAGGGCTCTCAACGTTCGCCTCTGGTGTCTCTATAAAAGTCTACAAATTTTGAAAACACCACCTCAATCGCCAGATGTAAACCCAATAGAACATATTTGGAGAGAACTGGAGGTTAGAATACGGAAACACGACATTAAAACGAATAGCGAACTAAAAACAGTAATAACGGAAGAATGGATGAACATTGATGCAGAAATTACAAAAAAACTAGTGAAATCTATTCCCAAACGTTTAAAAGCTGTTGTGGATGCTAAAGGATATCCTCCTAAATATTAATTTAACGAAAAATTAGAATATTTACTAATATGTAGAGATTTTTTTAAAGTGTACGAAGACTTTTGTGAGATAAAGTTTCTGTTACTTTTTGATCATTGATTTCTTAAAAATAAAGTTTTACTATGTTTTTAAAATATTTCATGTATTTTTGTTAAGAATAGATTATAGATCTTATTATTAAATACCTATTCTGAAATATTAATTTTAATTAATGGATAGAGCTCTATTTCATTGAAAATCGTAAGTGTACGAACACTTTTGGGAGCCACTGTAGATATTTTTTAGAAAAGAAAAAGTGAGACAGATTTTGTCGTTATATCAGCTAAGGAATTAACAGAAATAATTTGGAACATTTTGGAAATTATGACGACAATTTTTTAATCGAAACTTTCTAAAATTTGTGTTTGTTATTGCTGTGAATGAAGGTCTCTGGATCCTTTTTCTTGATGAAAATTTTGAAATTTCTTCAATAATATCAAATAGATATTTACTTAAATTCATTAAAAAATGACATTCCAGAAACAAACTAGTTTGTGTGAAAAATATGTGAAATTCTAAGCTATTGCAAAGCAAAAGCTAGTTATTGCAAAGCAGTAGCTGCAGATGAAAACTTATGAAAACTCTAAGACTTTTTTTTGAAACGGCACCGCAAAAAGTTTTATTTAGTTAGAAAGTTGTTAATTTTGATAGTTTAAATTTTTTTTGGAGAGTAAATATGAAGGTCATAACTTAAAGAGTGAGGATTGTATTTTATTGCTTCCAGCTTTACATCTGAAATGAAATAATTTTTGAATTAAATGTATATGAATAAAAAATTATAATATAAACGCTTTATTCAAACATTTTTAAGCTTCATATCACATAAAAATTGCCTAGAAATGCTTCATATTACATAGAAATTTCTTAGACAATTAAATTGAATTTTTATTATAACAGATAATTGAGCTGCTACTAAGATGAAAATTCTATGATTTTCGTTCTTCTATCTCAAAGCCAATTTAATTGTTTTTATTCACTAAAGGAGAAGGAAAAAAATTAGAAGATAATTTTAAATAGCTGGTAAATAAAATATCAGTGTTTAAATAATTAACGGTAATGAGCGTTGATAGGACTCTGTAGTGAAATAATTACTTCCGAAATTAATTTGTAACCGAAGCCATTTGAAAATGAAGGGAATAAAAAGAATATTTTCGTAGCTATAATTAATGGGAGCAGAAAAATGGACTCGCAGAAAATTAAGAACTGTGCCATTTTAATTACTGGCGATGTAAAATTAATGTCTTTTAACTGGGATAAATGAAAATAGATTAGCATGTTTAAGCTTTAGTTCTTCATGTATCTATTTTTGAAATTCTTTCAAAATTCAATATTAATGATAGCCTTCGTCGTAAGCATTGTGTTTATACAATTTTTTGCCTTGAAAATATATGACTTTCATTAGTATCATTCATTTATTATTTTATTAGTTTTTGATATTAAAGCTCAAATTTTCCAAAGAAGAAGCTTAAATTTTTTTATGAAATATATTTACGAAAGAGCAGTGTCCAATTAGGATATTAAGGTGAAGAAGATTGAGAATAAAAAGTAAGATAAAGGATTAAATATTTTAATGACAACTTTCATAGAGTAAGATTTTAATTTTTAGCCTCTTTTATTCTTTGTTTTAAACTTGGTCAACGTTAATATCATAGGATTTTTTTCAGTTAATCATGATAATAGTTAACAAGCTAGTTCATAAATTCTAATATTCCGTTTATTTTTTTATTTTCTTACGATCTTAATCGTTATTTAGTTTTTCCTTACCACTTTAACCTTATCACAGATATTTAATAGCTTTTATGGTTTTAAAAATCTTTTTTTTCATTTTTTTGAAACCTTCATTTCGTGCAACTTTGTAAATAATGTCGCTTTATAAACCTTGAAATTGTTTGAAATTAGAATAAATTTGAATATAATCCCAGAAACTCTTTACTACATCATTTGATCTCGTGGTTCTTTAGATGTTTGCAAATTAAAAATAGCATTAAAAGTTACATTTTCTAACTTTTAAGAAATTATTACAAATTGATGTATTTTTTCGAAGTTGAATATGGGATAATATTTTCTGATCGGTTTTAATATTTTATGATAAGAAAACTGAATTCAAAGAAAAAATTTACAGAAAAACATCGTTTTCCAAATGGAATTGTTTCAACATTCTGAAGAAACGTTCAGAGTTTACCTATCAAAAACAATTCATCAGAAAGAAACCGAAAAATTACATCTGTTTAACGCTGTGTAAATAAATCATGTGTGGGATTGTTTAGAACTTCGTTTAAGCCGTTAAATTGATGACTGATTTAGAGAATTACGTAAAATATGCAATACGGGGCTTCGATTATTTCAATTATCTGCTTTTACTGAAGGAGTTTCTTCAGGAAAACGAAAATAATGTACAGTGTATTAAGAAAGGTCGTTGGTAAATTTTAAAGGGAGGTCAGGCATAGAGAAGCAAACCATGTTTCCAATAAAACATGGGACCTGAAACGTAAAGGGGCCACTAGAGAGTCAGTGAATTAAGTAAAAGAAAAAGATACCAAATGAAATGTACAACATAGATTGAGTGAAATAGAAATTTACAGTTATTCATGCAACTGGGTTGCATAAATCACAACTTTAAAAGTCGTGTGCGACATGACAGATGCGATAATGGTAAACAGGACGCAGATCAACAACAAACCTTTGGAATACTTAAAATAAGTGTTCAAAGGACTTGGCGTCTGGGGCAATACACGCTTCGCATGTTGTTACTCATGCAACTGGATTATTGTGCTATTGTAAATTTATATTCCATTTAAACTGGGTCTTGCATTTCATTCGGTGTATCCTTTTCTTTCACATAATTCATTGACAAAGAACCTCCTGTAGCGTTTCTTTGCATTTCCGGCCTCGTGAGCTATTGCGAAAATGACTTGTTTCTTCAAGCCTGACCTACCCTTAAAGTTTGTAAGTGACCTTTCTGAACACACTGTATATATATTTTTAAACTGTAGGAACGGAGCTAATTGTGATTATCTCCTCTTCGCCTATTTTAAAATTCAAAAGAATTTTCTTTTGATAAAATGATTTTTTTATACCTAACCAAATAAATTCAAGCCAATTCCAAAAGATGCCGCAATGCATTTCTAGTTGATAGAAAAATTCACCAGAATAACTGAGTGCATTTTTCAACCACGTGGAAGAATGGTGGCGCGAAAACACAGAATTTTAAGGTATTCTAATGTTTCGTTTTATGATATTTAGGCATATAGGTACGCCGAGTTATGATGCAAATAACCAACTCAACGGCTATAAAAAACAGCATCTTTATTCATACATACAAAAGCGACGTCGGTGTCTAAAACAAAACAAGGAATCATTAGAAACTTCATTGGTGCACAGCCGCGCATCTATTTGCACCCACATTAACTCGATCCCGTCAGTTCAGTTCTCTGTCTGAAGACTTGACCGCAGCTTCACAAGGCACTAACTCGATCCCGTCAGTTCATTTCTCTGTCTGAAGTCTTGACCGCAGCGCCACAAGGTACTTTGCAATTTTATTTCTGAGATTCTTCTCAATTTAATTCGTCTAATTCTAATCTGTTTTTGTGTCTTAACTAAGCTCCAGCAATGTTAGCTTTCTACTACATCACTATACACATTAGGCGTATTAGGCATTTGGCTTAAGTTATTTTAGTCGCTTATGTCTTTAATATCTGTCTTCTACGTGAGCACATTCCATGTGCCTGTAAAGTTTCATCGACATAACGTTAGGTTATGAGACTCTGGAAACCGAAAAAAAATCATTCGAACATAAACGCGTCAGCGCCAAACTTAATACTTTGTGTGGTTTTCTACACGACGCTGTAATCGGGATTCATTCCTCTTTGTGGAGAAGATGATTAGCGGTGATGTGTACCGGGACCTTCCTAAGTTGTACGTTATTCCACAATTGGAACTTCTACAGCGAAATGTTTATTTCAGCAAGACTGCTCCAGGTCACTGGACACGCCCTGTGCTTAAATTATTTGATAGAGTATTTCCTGAACGATGGATTTGTCGTGGAGGACCAATACTTTAGGCTCCGAGATCGCCCGACATAACTTCACTGGAGTATTTCTTGTGGGGTTATGTGAAAGACATCGTTTATCAAACAAACACTTGTTATTGATATGTCCGTTTTAAAGGAAATTTTACAATTAGAAATCCTCACTGTTACATCGCAGAAGTTAAAAAACACTTTGTGGGAAGTCGAGTGCAGACTGGACTTCTTCTTGCTACTGAAGGAACACACGTAGAGCTACATTGAAATTACCATAAAAAACTGTTAGATTTCTTCATTCTTTTGC